>LKBB01000008.1:15974-99440 GCA_001513885.1 Thielaviopsis musarum
CCCCCGGCTCTAGTCATCTCAAGCAGCACCAGCCCCATGTCTTGCCCGCCTCTTGATGTTTCCACTGTCATCGTAAACCTAGAGAGTTGGCTTGGCTCATACTACAGTGCATCGAGATCGTGAGGTTGCAGTTGCAGTCGAATCGAGAAGTTAAGCCAGTGGTGCCTTATATCTTTTCCTTGGCCTCCCTTTGAACAGACCTTTTTGAGCTTCCGCGCGGGAGTCCCCATATCGGATCTCAAGATGAGCTAAATGTGAAGGTAAAATTCTTGGGCTGCTTTTGGCTTTTTACTTGGTACCTGGATAGCCAAAAGATTGCAGGTAGTGGACTAATGAAAGAGCAAGCCACGCTTTTGAGCCGAATTAACATGCATTGTTTCTTTTGGCAGGTCATGCTACCTCACGTTCTTGCTTTTCTCGCGTCTTTTCCAAGTTAATTTTTTTTTTGGTATTCGAGAAGAAGTTAACAGACTGACAGTAGCACCATTAAATGATAGTTTCGACTTTTTGCTCTCTCCCTTATAGTGTAGAATTAACCCCAAAAAAGGCTTGGCATCACTTGAACCCTGAGAAGCTTCTGCCACTTACTGGCCCGCTAGCTTGGCTGGCCATTGTCGTTTCTTCTCGGTACCCAACGACGGCCGATTCTGTATCAACAAGTTATGGTGTGTTGATGGCTGCCGTGAAAAGCTCGCCGAGAACCCCGTGCAGCACGGGGCACAGCGTAAAACCTGTGGGTAAATCAAGAACCGAATACAAGAGCTTCAATGGATCCAGGTGCTTGTGGGAACTTGGACTCGCAAAGGTAGCCCTGCACAGAACATCCTATGGCTGTGGTTTCGCACAAAGTGTTGTTGCTCAAGTTAGCTGCAATGTTTATGCAGCGGAGTTGGAGTTTATGTGCAAAATCCACGGGTGACTATGGCGATAGATGTGTTTAGCCTACTATTTTACCCGACAGGCGGGTTGCTTTTCAATATGACTGACAAACGAGATTGCAGACGAGTCACGTGAATCGTGATATGGCATTCGTTTAGTAGCAGAATGGCACATTGACTGTTCTTCATGACACTCTAGAAGCCCACCAAGGGATAACGTGCAGATTCATAGACTGCCCAATTTGGTTTCTGGCTTTCTCTTGGACTTTGTGTCCTGTAAATTAACCCTTCTTCAAAGGTCTGAGACCCGTTAAAGTTTGCCACTATTGACTTCAACCATTCCCTCAACCATTCCCCTTGCATAGAAGATAATATACGACTGTCGCCTACGAAAGCTGCAAAGAAGCAGGCCCGAAAGATGACAACACAGGGTCTCGCTCGCAACCGAAACCTGAAAGATGGCGACTTCTACTACTACTAGTACTTCAACTCGGGTACGGGAAAACACGTGGACGAGCGGGAAACGAGAGGCGAGAAAAAAAAAAAAGCAAACAGGCAATGAAAAGAAATATGGCTCGAGATGCGCAATAAAAAGCAATTCAGGCAAGTGTCATTTTGTTTGTCTCGAAAAGAGTAAACATGCCCCCAGGCTGGCGTACCGACGGGCCCTGTAAGTTCAGGGCACTTCGACACCTGGAGAAGCAGCATGACGCTGACTTGCAACTCTGGTTAGCTTTATCTGACATTAGAAGGCTAGAGAGGGAAATGAGACAAGATCAAAGGCACAGCGGCTAGGAAGCGGGTTGTTTGCAGGGCTGGCCTATGTATACAGTTGCTGAGCTAGAGACTGTTGATTTTCAACAGCACGAAAGAGTAGAATACGAGCAAGAGAATGAAGCTGATCGAAACAAGATTGTGGCGACTTCAAAGGCTCGTTGATTCGTCAGTAGTACTACTACTAGTTGTCTACGTTGAACGAAGGCTTCTAAAGGAGATACGGCCGTAAGCGTTGCGCTATGGAAGACAGGCGAGGTCCCGTAGCAACTTTGAGCCCTTTAGTCTTCTTGCTCTACTCGTCATAGTGGCCGGTATATTCTCCGACACCCTGCCGGGACTCCCATCTATCAATAAACTTAAGCTTCATTCTTTTTTCTTTTCCCTCCTGACCGACTCCTGTTCAGCAAAGTACTTTACGGCCAAAGGTGGCCCGACAACCGTACTGTAGAAGAACTAACAACTAACGAGGCTGTGCTGGACTCATCTGAAATCGAAACAGCGACTCCTTGACTAGTGTGTTATCTGGCTATCGCTGTGCTAAATATGCACTGAAAAAGAGGCTCGAAGGAAGCCTTTGAGCATGGTGTAGACTGGCAAAATATTTTCCCTGCTTAGCCCTTTATTTAGAGAATAAGCCACAGACTCATTTTCCACGTAGCTTTTTCGTCCCGTCTTGGGGGCAGTGAAGGACTGACAAGCAAAGAAGCTCTGCCGCCATCTAATTACACGGCTGGAGAATAACCTGATGCTAATTGAGAGGTTATATACGTACCTACTTACTTAAGTAAGAAGCCGCTAGTTAAGGCTTGCAGTTTATAGGGCGTAGGGCAGAGTGAAAGGAAAAAGCAAACACCCCCCCCCCGTGGTAACATGCAATCCTGCTGCAAGTGCATGCATACAGAGAGCTTAGTCTTGTTCTTTCAACAGGCCATGCAGACCAAACTTGCATTATACGGCCTTCGCCAACGGGGCACTAGTAGTAGTATTATGAAAGGTCGGTCAGGTTGCTGCTTACACACTTGATGCTACCCCAAGATAATAGTCGCTAAAAGTACGCTAATGTCATGCACGAATAGTGCAGTTACAGCGAATCAGGACGGTGAGAGTGAAGCGAAGCAAATCGTTGTTTGGCCACTGGAAAGGCCGGATTGAAGCAGCACAACCCTAGCAGTGTAAGTCGACTAACCCTATTTATCGTGGAAGTCTTCGGCTTAGCTTCGACTCGACCTCGGGCTCTCTTTACCGACAAAATTTACCTAAAATCCACCAGGTCGGGCTTGAAAGTTGTGTCAAGTACTTACTGACCGCTGCCAGCGAGTGAATATACTTTAATGACCAATCAAAAGGGCACTAGCCTTGTGTTCAATATGAGCGTTAGCTTTGCCAGCCCACCAAAGAAGCACAGAGCAAAGGCTGCCCTAATGTGGAATCTCGGTCTGGAGAGTCTATAGCCCGTCCGAGCTTCTAGAATGCATGAATATCGGCACCCAGAAGGGAAATCAGACTCTGAGGGGCTGTTATTGAGTAGTATCATGACAGAAGATATTGGTTTATTTTTATTTTATTTTTTCAGAACAGACCTGCTGAATACATGTTGCTCACCTTCTTTCTGTACACCGCCGGTGAACCGGGCTCAAAGTGAGTTGTTTATTTTACGCAAGGTGTATTATTTGTTTTGTTCGGTCTTTTCTTTAGGCAAGCACTAATGCAGGCCGCGCTGCATGATAACTTACTAGGGTGGAGGTGCCGAACAAACAGGCTACATAGAGATTGAGCAAGGAATAATAGAGCACAGGCGGGAACGTGTTGTTGTACATATTGTGTAGTAAGCGCTTGGCGACCCAACAGAACAAACTCTGCGAAATGTAGAAGAAATACCGCACATTACTCCAAGAGTTGGTCTTGGATAGGAAGGCCGAGAATCACATACAAGTTATACTGTACACCAGCAGACTGCCAACGGCCAGGAAGAGTAGCAATGCTGCTACGCTTGAGGCCGCATGTAGCATCCAGCGCTAGGGTTACAGACCGACTTCTGCGTGTTGGGTCTTATAGAGTGGACCCGTAGGGTTCATGGGTAACGAAAAACTCAATCTTTCAGGTGACTTGCTTTATTCTTGCGAGCCAGCAAAGGGACGTAAGTACTCAATACTAGAACGGTGGAATTTACGGTATACAAATGCCTTGCACGTGACACAACACCAGTACCTCTAGAAGTGTACAAAGGAGTGGGCAAAGGTGTGGAGCCAATATACGACTCTTTTCGGACTAAACTGCTGTCAAGCTTGTATGTCTTTTATCGATAACTCTTCTTGTTAGTCCCTTTTAGCTGCATGATTTCCTGGGACGTCACGCCGGTGCATAGCCCGGTCTACTGGCAGGTCCATTCGTTACAAGCCTTCAAGGGACCGTTAGACAAACATAACAATAGGCAACAAATGAGGGGAAGAAAAAAGATGAAAAAAAGCAGGCCGAGACTCAGTAACTAGGGCACGTGGGCGGCACCTCCACGCACAAGGGGGCACAAAACAAGAACTAGCCATCACGTAAACAATACTACTTGACAGAAATTTCAAGTTGCAGATGAGCTGCTGCAAGTATTGTACAATATAGGCAAGTAGCTAAACTCACATATCCCATGAACAGGGAACTGCCGCGACGAGGTGGGGGCCTGGCAAGAAGCAAGGAGTTCGAATCATTTTCTTTATGTGCCATTATCCAGGCTCTGTTGCCATAGTTAGATATCTGTTTGTGTGCCTTGCAAGGTTTTCTCGTGTGAACTTTTCCTTATTTCTGTTGCCCGTTTTCGGCGCGTTCGGCGAGGTTTGTATGTATGTATGTTTTTTTTTCTCTTTTTTTTTTTTTTTTTTTTTTTTTTTTTTTTTTTTTCATGTAATGATACACAAGTACTTACTGTCGGACCCAAACAAATATGGTCGTTGTGAGTGGGCCAGCTAGTTTCTTTTTCCATTGTGTCCTTTTTCTTACATTTTTGTCAAGAACTCCTTTCACCTGACCACAACAATAATGCAGCAATGTAGATTCAAACTCTTGAAGTTATTGTTTAATTTGCAAAATAAACTGTGGCAAATTTTTCACACTACACAGCCACATCAATGCACTGCAATATTGAAGTGTTTATGTGACCTCCACCATTTTATCCATGAACCCTCTATAATTTATAAGTTATGCTTGTGCACATACTTATATTCTATCTTCGTCCTATTGTAGGCACACAATACAAATCCATAGCAAACAAACACGAGACCCCCATCCAAGTAAGTTTATTATAGGACAAAGATCCCAATATCCCATGCATGCATGCATTATCTCGAGCCTACGCTCTTACCGGCCCTCGTCTTTTTATGTCTCGTTGAAGCTTTCCTCTTGCTTAAGTATATCGCTCAGCGTCCCCTCCTCTTCACCGAAGCTTTGAACCCTGTCTACCCCTAACTTACTGAGTGCCGGCTAATCACTGAGAATTACTCGTGGCCACCCGGAGAAATAGTATTCGTACCACAGTATCACAGTATACATCTGTATTAATGCCTAAACTCGAAAGGTCTCAATTTAAACGGGCACATAAGTATTGGTCCAAATACTACTTCTTTGTAAATAAATAAACGCAATATGACCTTAATTGAGGTTATCGAAAACTGATGGCCCAAATTCTAGAACACCGTGTTGTTTTGTCAACATCGCTCAATACATTCAATCTCACTAAACATGAGGGCGATATGTTTGGGACAGTCCGGAGTTGGATACATCGGAAACCGGCAAAGTCTCAGGCAAAGATGTCTGACATTAGCTTTTAGCGTTATTCTGCTGGGCATTTTCTTGATTCCTTTGTCCCTTTGCAGATTTCGATTATTTGGTGTGCTTTATTCCGCCTCTTCTTTTTACGTCCAATAGTTGTGGTTCGCCTACCGATAGTCTCCCCGGCCCCATTATCTTTTGTTCTCGGTCTCATATAGTCTGGCCACTTTGTGTTGGTGAAACCCCTGCTACCAAAGTTTGGCTCCAGCCTCTTCAGCCTGGAAAGATAACGTATGAAACGCACTATGCTAAAAACAAATGGCTAAATATATGCGTTAGTAAAAGCAGACTCTGATGTTTTCTCCACTAAGTAGCCCATGGTTACCAAGCTTCGAGGAGGCCTTTGGTTGGCTAGTTTACGAAATGCTAGGATTTAGAATTGCATTTACCTACGTCTTTGGTTTTGGTACTGACCGTAAAGTTAGTTGAAGATCGCGAGCCAAGATTTAAACGCACCCCAAGACTTGACAAACCCCACGACACAATGTAAGCGGGTTAATGTCAAGTCTTACCCTAAATAATTCTTTTTTGACTTGTCTTTTCCATGTGATTTAGCACGCTCTTTGTCACTGTCAGGAGCCAGCGGCCCGTTTCGTTCCCGCGGTGCATTAATGATGTGTTACTTTGTCGTCTGAAATGATTTATGCTCAGTTTTCTTTTATCCAAAAATGACGACTCAAAACCTTTAATGACCGCGGAAACTGATAGCACTAAAAAGTCAAACGAAGATCGACTGTTGCAAGACGATACAATGTAGTCTCATCCCAAAGTGAAAATCAGAATAAGACGGTGATATTAGGATAAAAATTAATACAAATCGATAACTACGAGTACACCAGAAACGAACAAAAAGTAAAAAGTTATGGGCCGGGAGGGCACACATGTGGCTCTGAAACAGACCGGGTCAAGTCCTTTGGCAACGTTCGTTAGCCGACTGACTGTATGGATTAAAAGATTAAGAGCAGCCTAGTCTCGTTACTGAAATAACATATGCAAGTGCAGGGAATTTTTAACTGGTACTCCCGCTTAGTGGCAGCAAACCCTAGCTAACCGCGACCCAGGGTTGGGATGATGAGCAAGGACCTAGGGGCCTCTACAGGAAGTACAGATAACAGAGTAAGAGGGACCGACTTGTAGCTCGGTGTAGCTAAGATTGCGAGGTCCGCAGGTGTTGAAACAACTGACAGCTAGTGGAAATCGGTGTGTGTATTTAAGTGTACTGTGTTGATCGAAAAGACAGCCAGATTGGATGGACAAGGTTTGTAAGCCAGAATACTGAAGACTTACTAATTGCGTGACTTACTAATTGCTCAATATTCAACGTCTTTCTGGTTTTTATGCATTGACGTCAAGGTACTTATATAGTGGACTCTGCAAAAGTAGCCACTGTAGGAAGAACTACTTGCTGTCTCACATCCTTGTAGGACATGCTCCACGGAAGCGATCATCTTACTATCCCACTTTCCAGTCTTTATTTATTAGCGCATTCATGACCTTTTCCTCGATAAACTGAGACGTTCTTTGTTTGACTGTTTAGTTGTTAATGCAAGTCCTCCCAACCCAGTATGAAATAAACCATAACTTTTCTTGTTCATTATAATTTTGCTTGTATACAAGTAGCATTACTCCCAGTACGCATATAAAGCTTGCCTATGGACCGGAGCGCCAGCAGAGCAGACACATAGCTCGCTCGTGGTGCTTTCGCCGGTCAGATCATATGAACAAGGGGGAATATTTTGCGCGCTACAAGTTGGCACAAGCAAATACTACTGGTAGTACTACTACTAGCAGGCCACATTAGCTTCAATAATAGAAGAGTGAAAAAAGACGTCCTGGTTTCGTTATTTCTTATACTGTCTCGTCTGTTCCTGTTCTATCGAACCCACCCACACTTGTAGCACTTGCTATTTCCCAAATAGGAAGTGAAGCACACTGGAAGCCAGGGCCGCAGAATACCATGCGGGTTTGCTCATCTAGACCCCGACTTACGAGCAAAAAGCGGGCATGAACTCTCAGTGCAAGGCCACGCTCCGTGTAAAATAGCAACATGGCAAGAGACGTGCAGAAGAAAGAAAGAAAGAAAGAAGTCAGACGGAGAATATCCTCGGCGTGGCATGGTCCTTTTTGGGGTCTACGAGATCGAACAAGAGAGATGCGACAGGGCAACGCATAAGAAACAAAGGGCCCGTTGATGATGAAGTTAGTAATAATGTCTCAGAATATTAGCGAGAAATGGGTGTTGGAAGCGGCATTAGAAGCCTAGGAGTGTGATGACTATTTTACACGCCTTGAATAAACTCTTGACAAAGACAAGATGTGTATCTCTTTCCCTTTACTTCATTTTCTCACAACATCAGCCTGTGTGTTGAGATTGCATACCACCCCCAGCCTAGATCCAAGATATACAGGGTTAGCCTAGACTGGAAACAAACTTATTGACAGCCTAGCCCAGTCTAGTCTCTAGCCTAGTCAAGGCTAACTGAATATTGGACTGGCTGTTGCTAGAAATTGCCTTGCTGGATGAAGTGAGCACTTTCGTTAAAACGGCTCCCGAAGAAGTATGAGTCTAGGGTTGTCTTTATTCGTTTCTCAAGGTCTTGGTAACGTACTAGTAGTAGTACTTTGCAGTATAGACCTGGGTTAAACCCTCGAAAGCCCCTCAGTGAGTGTTTCTTCCGCTTGGGCCACAATGTATCCAGTGCACATCACAGGATAATAAAATGCGTGTTTACAGTAGCGTCTGCTCGTTACTTGTCTTTTACCGTCACAGGCACATGATGTTGTTTCCATTGCTATCTTGACGAGCATTGTTCTTCAATCTCTTCCGCGTCCTTTTTCTTCAGGCAAAAAAAAAAAAAAAAAAAAAAAAGGCCCTTGTCTCATCTCATCCCACTAGATCTGCTTCGTTTGCCCGATTTGTATCTCGCTGGATTCAGATACAATCTGCCGTAGTGCTTCTGGAGGTCTTCCATCGCTAGACTCTTGTTTCATGAAAAAACCAAAAGGGCCCTTTTCCCGCACAATTTCAGGCACGTGTATGACTTGTCAATTCATTACTTGATTCATTCAATGCTTTTACTCTGCTTCACATCTCACTGAATCATATCCCTAATCAAATCCTTTCACACAAATAAGATGTAAATAGGCTTGTACTGTGTACTTTGCAGTAATACTCTGTTTCGATGCCTTGCCCAGACCCATACCCTGTATCTACTCTAACCTTCTAACCTAGCCTGCTCTTGTCTCGTCCTAAAGACCCTAGAGCCCGTACGCTTCACGTCGGATAACGGCTTGTACAGTCAGACAAAGCACCTAAACACAGTCAGATATCTTGACTGGCTTGTCAGGGTCAGGGTTTATGGAGCCCCGGTCTTAGGCCGTTTGAACCCAGTAGCTTTAGCTTAGTTTTCTGTGCTTGCTAGGCCTGTTCATACTACGTATTTACGTGGTAAACGAAGCCTTCATCTTGCCTCGCTTTCCTTTTTCGCTTTTCCGCCATTCTCCAACTCCTGCAACTACTACCTACTAGTCCACATGCTCGTCTTCTTATTGCCACCATTGCCACCATTGCTACCGTTGCTGCTAAGTTTATCTTGCAATTGCTACTGTTCCTTCTTGTTACTGCTAGTAGTATTGCTGCGCTCTATTGATTGTAAGTCCTCACAGGATCAAGCCGCGCGGGTTCAATACACCAGACAAGGGTCTAAGTCTAGTCCGCTGCTGCTGAACTGAAGTGGTAGAGAGCTCTCCGTCTGTGTATTCGAGTGCTGTTCTGTTTGACCTACAGCGTCGATTTACGGGGGACGTACAAGGCTATCGAACCCTAAGCTCAGATTTCGTTTTAGCGGCATGGACATTAGCATTCTAATTCAACGGAAGAGTGCAGATGTTCATAATTACTGTGCCATTGTGGCGTTTTGAATGAATCCACTTACAACTTGATGTTATCAGGCTAGTGTTTGGTAGGCCGTGTCTACTAAAGTGTCCAAAGGTCTACCATGACAAGGCACCGGTCACATGTTCCCAGAAATGGAGATCGCTTCTACTTCTATCGAAAACATTTGGTGTGTAAGAAGAGCAGCATCCGAGTGAGTCGATGAATATGGATTTCCATGTGTCGTCACTTGACGTCGACGAAATCATGCTGCGATAACTGCTTTTCAAAACGTCTGAACCAGATGTACAAAGTGAAGCAGGGTGACTTTGAAAGCGGCTCTGGCCCTTTGCATTTCATGTTTCGTTTTCCGTATTGATACTGTTGACCACGAACTGTCTATGGAATCGTTTGTTCATGGCGCTGGTCTTGTCTTGTCTTGTCACTTGTCACATCACACTCCAACTCGGGTAATCTGCACATACTTTTCTTAGTGGCGCTCAAGATACTGGGTAAATGCATTCTATATTTTGTTTCGGAATATTTCCCGCTCAGTATCCGGACATTATGAGCATGAAATCAGATTGAAGTGGTCGCAGACCGATGAGTATGTCACTCAAAGTCAGCGATCTTCAGACCGCGTTGATGCAGATTGTGTGTGAAACTAGGGTTATATATTCTATGTAAGTTATTAACCCTACGCCTTTCTAACATGGGCGTTGTCTAGAACCGACTCACAAAAATTCTTATGACTATCATAAACGCTTCTCAAACATTTTTATGATCAAGACTTTTATTCAAGACTTCAAACATTCAATGAATATCATTTAATAAATTGTAGCACCTGCATGCACTAAAACAGCACCTGCAACGCCTAAAGATGATTCTACACTTTGATCTGCTCAAGGCCCCCCATTTGTTGTGTTCCATTTTGCCTGTTACAAATGAAATTCCGAAAAGACTGCCCCTCTTTTTGTTTTTGGATCTTCTCTCACAGAGCGTAGATTTGCATTTACCCAGCCAAAACTAAGACTTTGTGCTTTTTGTATTGTTTCGTCTTCCACCAGACCGACTCGTAGGGCCTTTTGGGCCTTTGCCCCAACATTTTCCACCACGGAAAACCCAAGTTTCGGCTCTTGCGATGCACTATGGAACTAAGGTTTAGACCAGAAAGAGCAATTGATTGGCATCTGCTAGCACAAAAATAAGCTCGATAGCGCAGCCGGAAGTGATCAAAGGGATAAAGAGGAGCAGGCTTCTGTGTGAATGAGGATCTTATCAGGATTTGATCGGGCCTGACATGATGAGATATGATACGGGAAGCAATACAAAAGAAAATAGTAAACAATCTGCAAGATTACTCCGCACTAGAGTTATAAAGTAGTATAGGATTGATCACAGCTAAGCTAGAGTCCGTGCAGGCTAGTAAACTCCCGGGTTAGGGGGCTCTGTGGTTTTGGTGAAGGGGCTTTTAGCTTATAGCTAGCTGACTCTCTAGGAAATCATTTCTGAGTGCGGCTAGCATTGTTGATACTTTACCAGTACTACTACTACTAATAACACTACTAGTTCCATGATATGGCAGTTGCTAGTTATCTGCCGCGACTCCAACCTTGTAGTTTTACCTTCTATTGCCCTCCTCATGACTCTAGCTGTGAAAAGACAGTAACACCCTGAAACTCCGCCCTAGAGCCGAGAATCAATGGCGGTGCCGTCAAAAAACATAACCCGTTTGGGACAGCAGTACCACGTCGACGGTACGCAAGAGACCCATAGGAAATGACGGCTGAGGACTGGGAAGAACTTAGCACAGTTTAAAGTCCACATCGGTTCTAGGCTTAGACGATTCGAGTTTGAATATTGTAGTGGCAAACACTATCCAGGGCTGCTCCTTCAGCTGTAACCGCGGTCTAGGTCGTGGGCGTGGGTCGTCCATTCTATATTCTGCCACTGAGACGCAATTATACCTGATGGTCACTCGGTATTGAAGTCTTGTGGCAGGATGAGTGACATATCCGCACAATACAACTACTCGGCACCTAAAAAGACCCCCCACAACGACCTATGGTATCTTGCTAGCATATGTAGAGTCCGTAGTCTGCCTGCCCTAGTTGATAGAGTAGTGCTAGTACTTGTTTCCCGCAGACCCGACTGGAACGTTGGCGGTCGCCCAAGACCCGGATTTTCCGCGGATCGTGGATGACTAGACTAGAGAAAAGAGTATTACCACTAACGAAAAGCAAGAAAATACGCACAGGGCGGCCGGCCCACCGAGACATTAAGTTCTTTGCAGATGCACACGAAGACACAAGCACCCAAGTAAGCCTAGCCTTTAACCTCCTTTTTTGAGATACAGACGCTATTTTCAGCCACTCATATGCAGGTTCTGAGGTTCGGTCGGTAGTGTAGTGATACTACCTAGTAAGTTAATTTGGGCGTGTTTCTAAAGACTCGTAAGTAAGCGGGCTGACTAAAACTAATGGAGCCTTCATGGACAGTACTTGTAACAAGCTTCTTTTTGGTTGTCAAATCCTTTAGGAAGATCATTTTATTGCCATTAGACTTTCTGAGCGTACCAGAAAATAAAGAGATTTGCTCGTCCTGGAAGAATATCTTTTCCTAATGGTAATGATTTGGCACGGATACTACTGAGCAGTAGTTTTCGATGAGAAAATCTAGACCTTAGTTTGGGTTTTAAAACAATTAAACTTTGAAAAAGAATTAAGTTTAAATGTAGTTGCGTGAGCTGAAACAATTATAATGTAAAGACTACCTCTCGAAGTGAAGAATAACACTCATTCTCACTAAATACCGCACAAGACCAACTGCCAGTTAGTGCAAAAGCTTCTGCTATAGCGTCTTTTGTTAATTCCCTCGATGAATACCTACCACACAAAGTACCGTAGTATCTCAATATGTCGATTTCTCTTGGACTGTGCTAAACAGTCCAAGATGAACTGCTGTCATTACAAGATGCAAAACGCCCCCAAGCGTTACAGCAGTACACATAAGTACTTAAATACTTACTTACTTATTTACTTACTTACTTAAATAAACAGCCAAACAAGGCTTAGGAAGGAGCGCACAGCGTACCATTGGGTGTGGTGTCCCAGTAAAATTTGGCCGCTATAAAACACAAAAACAGCATTGTTTGAGGACGAGCAACCTGAAGCAGCATTATATGATGGAAGCGTTAGTGAAGCCTTAAGTGGTAAAAAAGGCTACCACTAGAGCCGAAGACAGTGTTTTCTCCCCAAAAAGACATTGTTTCAAGCAATATGAGCGTCTGCTATAGACTAGTGCGTGGCTTAGATCTTCTGGCCCCCGGACTGGGCTTGACCCCACTCTCAATATTCGCACCATGCACAATAGAATCGATGAGTCCCGATGCATAATTGCATTCTGTTTTGGGAATAGGCGGTCAGGGAGGTTCTCTTTTTTTTTTTTTCTTTCTTTTTTTTTTTTCGTATCTTTATTATTCTATTTTCGCCATCTCGTGATCCATAGTATTATTGTATTACCCAGTGGTTTTTGGTATATTTCCCAAGATAGCTGGTTCAAACTGACGTCCTAAAACAGCTGCTCTACGGATTATGTGAATTAGGCTGCCCCATGATAGCGGCGCGGACAGGCGCATGGTAGGGGCTTTTAGAGCAGTCTCGAACACACAGGGGCTAGATGCCAACTAACCACCAGGGAACTTTCTCATACTTAAGAGAACGCTACACTGCGGCTGGCGGTAGTTTCTTGCCCCCATCTCCATTTGTGTAATGTAGCGTTTGTAGTCATATGCACTCACCCCACAAAAGTACTAATGTTAAAACGACCTGGATTAAAAAAGTCAAAGTTCACGAATAACCAGCCGGGAGGGCTTCTTAGGTGACGAGTAGTTGTATTGCGCAGATTCAACTGCGCAGATTTGTGACTAACTATGAATCCGAGCGGGATTAGGTTTGCTACCTTGCACTTTAGACTGTCTCAGAGTATTTTTGTCAACTACTACTCATAGATAACTGATTGGCTTAGCTAGAGTCTGACTTGACATCTGAGACATTTCAACGAACTGCCCTACACAAAATCCTTGTTTGGCCGTGTTTTAGGTCGTTTTGGGGACATCTTGACACTTGTGTGAGGCAGGCAGGAAGCAATGGAAACGACAGGGCAGGGAGATATCCCAAGTTAGGTTCTGGTTTTGCGGTTAATGTATAGCGGCCTGTGAAGTTGTCAAGATACAGTAGGGAAAGGAGGCGTACGAAGTAGGGAAGGGGAAATGAAAAAGCTACCGTGACAGTCCTCAACGGCTATGAGTCTGATACAAACTCCTTCTGTGCACAAGTGTAAAGAAAACAGATGCCCAAGAGCAGCCGGATTTTCCGCCCTCTTATGGCCGATCAAACCACAGGGCACGTACGTATTTGCGTACGTGCTTATGCAAACTACCGTCTACAAGAGCTCTTGAGCGACAGCGAGTACATTACGGTGCTTTGGTATGGCTTGGCGATCTTTCATGCCGTGGTAGATTACTTGTAAATCACAAGTGTGCGTTTCAGTAGGTCAAAACGACAGGCTACACCATGTCCAAGGCCTGTAAGTTACTAATACTACCCGTGAGTCCGGATGTATAAGCCGCTGATATTTATTAAGGCTACTCTACTACTACAAGCACGATAAAACGAACTAAGTACTAAATCGAGGCGGTACTGGAAACACTTCACCGGTTACAAACTCAAGAACGCCGTCTGTGCCCATCTTCATATGACACCGGGGTCAAGTTTCCTTGTACGGAGAAGTGGGATATAGTAAAAAAGAACGCATTGTACGAATACATGACAAAATAGTCGATAGGGGGCTGGGTTGTGATAAAAATAGGACTACTGTTTGGCGGTGATACCGTAGTTGCAATCTACACAGTAGAATAAGGCGGTGACTTGCCTCTCCAATCTTTTGCTGTAAACCGTATTAGCCGATGTGGTATTGAAGGCCCTTATATAGTTGGTTCCGCTGCAACGGCGTATTAAATCTCTTGGGTTGTTCTAGAATGTTTCATCGATTCACCAGTGGTGGTGCCTTTATTCTGCCGTCATCACCCTATGGGGTTAAGCCCTCTATAAGCTCGCCCGTTAAAGTCACTGGATGGGAGTATCAAAACTCGCCACGCTCACGTTGAATCACAGACAAGAGCAGCCTAAAGAGTAACCTACCCACACACGTTTTGTTGTAAACGGACGAATGCACTTTGTGTGTCAGGCTCGGTTGTGTTGATTGTTCTACCGATCCCTCTCCTCTATGTTGATGTTTCCCTTCCCCCGGCTCTCAGAGCCCAAGTATGAAGAATACGGAGATTTACAGAACTCACTTATTCGATGCTTTCTAGTTTTCCCTTTCTCCATGACAAGTTTGCGCTTACTTACTTACTTAAGTACTTTAGTACTTGAACAGGGACAAGAAAAGAAAAGAAAACGGCGCTAGCCCCCCTGTAAGTTCTGGTTAATCTCTGTTTCATCTGTGGACGAGACACTGTAGCGGCTCGGACCTGCTCTTTTACTTCCTTTTTGCAGCCTTCTGCTGTCTTGTTTGATGTTGCTCTGTAACGGTAATACTAGTTCTACTACCGCTGGCTTAATAGCGCCGTTCGCGTAGCCTTTTGCCCTGCTGATGCGTGACAACACGCTGGTGACGACTAGAGAGAGAGCAGGCTTCAAGCAACACTTTCTGGTAATGCTTCTCCACTCGCGATGCTGCAGTTACTATCGTCTATAGCACCGAGATGGCCACCATTCTCTTGAGCTATACCGTTTTGGGATCGCTCGGTATGTAGTAGTCCGACGGAAGTTGACGACTAGAGGCCATCCAATGTAAACGGAAAACGAAGTGGAAGTTAGGGTTGCATTGCAGCAACTAGCAGAGATAACAGAAAATCAGGCAGGACTATATAGCACATCTCTAGGTTACAGTAGGGCTAAACACCAAGAGGGTCAGTAGGAAGCAGGTTGCTCACCAAGAGAAGTTGTTAGAAACTAGATGAAACCCAAGGTAGTAGCCCCCTGAAACATGCGCGAAACTTTTGGTGATTGTCTACTACGTAAGTCTTGTTCAAACGTAAACTTTTAGTACTGCCACAATGCAACCATAATATTATGGTCGGAGCAGGCACAAATAGTACAAACAATGAAAGTACTAGTAGTCTGTAGAACAAGAAGTCTCGGGAGCTTCGTCGATCGTGCAACACTGGCGGAACAATATGGGAAAAGATGGGATGGGATAGAGGAATGGAGTATGTAGTTTATGATACAAGATACGAGTTTCGAAACACTAACTCCTAGTATCATGACACAACATATTCTTTTTAAGTTGCTGAGAATGTTAATCACTAGTGGTATTACGTTCTAGAAAATAGAGTAAAGTATTTCAGCAATTAGTGCACCTCACCCCCCATGTTCCGCCCACACTGTGTAATTCAAATATCGCACAACTGGTGGGGATATTGTAGCCCTTGTAGCCCTTATCTTGAATCTAGAACATCGGATTACTAGTACTACTACACTGTACATAGCACTAATACTACTAGTACTGTGTATTTTCGTAGAGTTACCATGACGTGTATAGCACTTTACAATGAAGGGTATCACGTAAGATAAGCTCTCTAGCAGCTTGACTGCACCCGTTATCAACGAGCTGCAACAAGTGCAACATGGAGTATGATAATTAGCAATACAGTGGGGTTCATTTCCTGTAAGCGAACGAAACACAATCCCAATGTAAGGCTGTGATGAGGCAAATTCGGAAATGGCGTTCTTTAGTTCTTGCTGGTAAATGCTCGAGTACCAAGTGCAATGAGCGGCAATCTTTCAAGCCCCCACTGCAGAGTGAATGATGCAATTGCATATGCCATCTTACGTTTAGGTTTAAGCGTTTTGTGCACACGGAGTAGGTAGCGGGTCAAAAGCCATAATGGGAAATTTGCCCGTCTATCTTACAGCCAGAACCCGACTAGAGCTTTATTAAGTGTCCCAATTAATAGGCTGTTGATCGGATTCTACATATACTAGTGATACCACTAGAAGTCAGCTCACTACACTAAGTACTTCTCAATATCGGGTCGAGGCAGAGTCGAGATGAGCTTCCTTCATAGCGTTCTATAGTGAACTTGCTGGGCGTTCAACAGTGTGAGTTCACAAAACAGGCGCACTTCCAGACGGTGTTGAGTTCTTAACGCTTAAGCCGGGCTAAAGATGCCCCTGAGCCTCGTTAGCGCTCTTTTCTACTGTACGTTTAGCGTGGTGTGGCGACCGTTTTTGCTATTATATTTTTCTTGTTATTCCCATTTCTCTCTTCTCGGTTGTCTCATTTTTGTATTTGATGCTAATCTATTACGCATAGGGCAAAAGGCACTAAAGAAATACAGGCCTTCTGGCCCTGTTCCAGAACAGCACTTATCGCCACCTAGCATCATTACAGAAGATGACTAGTCATATATTTACATGAGGGCGGTCAACCCAACCCAGCACAAACCCACTTTACTAGACGGGGGTATAAAGACAGGGTAACAAGATGAAGACATGGATAGAAAACGAAGAAACAAGGCCAAGAAAAGCGGGAGGTGGGGGCCTATAATATGAGAGCAACGATTGTACTGTAGAGGTTTTTTTTTTTTTTTTTTTTTTTTATTCATTACTCTCATTGAACCCGGAAGTTATGGAGAGACTACTGTAGAGGTTGGAGCGCTGCTAAAATCTGGCTGCATTGCAGCTGCTACAGATAAGTGATGGGGGTGAGAGGTGTCTAGCAAATAAGCAACAGTAGACTTTTTCGGTCCTCGTTGGTTGATATTTTGCCAACTTTCGAGTTTATAGTGTGTAAGTAGTAGTTAGCGTTCTGGAAAGTTGGAGCACAACGAAAATATAGCCAATCGCAAAATATTATGGAGGCAGATGAGATAAAGCGAAGGATGAATCTACGAAGTAGTGCTATATTTGTCTCTACTCCAAAGTATGCCACTAGTATACTACTAGTAGCATAGTGGTATGGTATGTCAAGTGGATTTGGATTGAGAAACATAGGAGCAAGTTCCACAAGATACTAGCATTAGGGTTGACCTGGACCCTGCTTCTCAAGGATGAGGTTGCGAGAAAAGGAAACTCAAGGTAATACTTTGCGAGCCCTTTTTACTTGTGAATTTTGAACTGATAAAACTACAACTAGAATACAGGGATAAGCGACAATGGGAAGAGCTCACAATAGTTAGGGAAACGTCGGCTTCATACTGTATACTTATCGCTCAGTTGTTCGGTGCGTTTTCAGGTTATTTTACTTTTAGACGCTGTACATGAGTTATAAAGTCCTCGGAGCATTTACTAATGCTTGTAATAGTACTAAAATAACGTAAAGTGGTTTTTGCACTGCAATGCAGTGTTCGACAGAACTGTAAACAGTATACCTGTACTGTTTATAAAACTCCTATAGCGGCCTGAGACGTTGGTGTCATGGTGATTATGCCTTTGTATCTTTGGGGTAAGATATAGCTCGCTTGTTTCTCCAGATTATTAGCCGATAGGATAAGCCTCCACTGGACGCTTAGACGCTCTATGGAAGCTATATTGGCTTTTTGGACCTAAACAAAGACAAAGATAAGGAAATAAGGAAATCGAGCGATGGCTCTAGAAGCTTTGAGCGAGGAAGCGAAGCGCAATATCGTAGTAGACGGCATTTTGCCACAGATATGAAAGAAACTGCGCTATTGGCACAGAAACGAAGAAGTTTCATGCAGAATGGCCAATATGCTAAGAACGTACAGAAGAGTACAGAAGCAAGCGGGGATTTACAACAATCTACTTCAGTAGATCCACTGACGCAAGAACAGCCATATGCGAATGCAGGACTATAACGTTGATTGATATGATTCAAGAGACCGATATTTGAGGCCTCAGGCTGGGGAAGAAGGAACCGGACAGAAATACAGGGCGAACAGGCCAAAATTAATGCATAATGCAGCCCGACTTGTCTACCGTTACTTTCCCTATATACAAGTATCTTCGATACATGATTCGGGGCGTATGGTAGAGGCAACAGGAACGCCGACAGGTTGCAGGAGGAATCTAGAACAAAGACTAGAAGCAACGCAGGATTAAGCAAAGGAAGCGGATGGAAAATGGAACGCATGTACATGCATTACACAGTCCAGACACCATAAGTATCCATGGAGGTGTGTATTTAAGTATACTACACCGTAGTGTAGATACACATATTTACATGTATGCGTACGTGGGCGGATGCAGCCGTCTGTATACCGCCTATATGCGGCTTTTATGCATACAGACCGTTTTTTTGCCACCGTAAGAAAAGACGAGTCACATGTCGCCAACAGCATAGAGTCGAAGCTGCAAAAAAGACGGTCACCAAAAAAAAAAAAAGGAAGAAGCGAAACCGTGAGGCAAAATAGCGCAAAAGGCGGCGTAAGTTTTCTGGGCTGTTCCATTCTCGCTTGTCTTATGTTCGCAGACAGGTCAAGAGCAGGCATAATAATGGCGCCTTTCAGCATGACAGATCGGTCACTATGCCGGATAGTCTTCGGTAGCCCTGGAACCGCCCACGCGGAATTGTAGTCCATCGGTTAGCGAATTAACCTGCATTGCTTGGCCAGCCTCTACAGTGGAGCAAAAGCCGCCTAAGTGCAGAGAGTCGCCCTGAAAATAGCAGGAAAAACAGCGGGGGACCCACTGTAGCCAGCGTGTAAATGGCCCCCCCCTGGCCTGACAGTAAGACAAATCCAGAATGAAAGATACAGAATCTAAAGGTAAACAGCGGCGGACGGGCAAGACAAGGCAGGGACTGGGCTAATTCAGTAGTCCCGGGTATCGCCCACTGATTAAACTGCGGATGGCTTGCATGTAAGACTTGAGATGCAGGAAAATGACATTTGAAGAGACGTGGCGAAACTACTGCCAACTACCATGTAATTGTATTCAAATATTGGGCTGATTTCTTCAACTCCAGGTCAAGCCGGACCCAAAAAGCGTCACTGACCTGGTCCTTGTCAGTTGTGGTAGAATACATGTACCAGAATCTGACAAACATACCGAGTACACAGATAGTTATATCCAGACTCATCGACCTCCGGGAAAATAACACCTCACAACCACTCTCCATCACTTAGCAATCATTTTCAAGAGTAAGACTTCTCCCCCATCTAGCGAGCAAGTGTATCTAACAGCGGAACACCAGAAACCAGCCCCGGTGCAATGTACCCATAATCGTCATCCATCTCCTCGGCCAGGACCGGTGAGGATTGGTGGAGAGCGCGCAGCGTCTCTAGCTGCGTGAACCCCGTGGCAACCAACCCATCCACTATTGGGTCAACGAACATCCACAAGACTTTCTGCTTGCGGTCCTTTTGCCGATTGGCTACCGCCCATGAGACTAGCATGTTCAAGCTCATGAGTGCGATTATGCCAATGTTTAGCGGGACCACGCCCCACAGCAGCCCCGAAGACCAAATACACAGCACTCCCGACATGGGAATTGCAAAAGCATATGCAGCCGCACCACGTAGAAGAGGAGCCATATTCAATAATTTGAGTTGGATGCGCACCCACAAGAAGCTATCCAATAACGCAATCGACAAACGGTATGCCATGATACTGCCCGTCCACCATGCAACTATCTCAAGCAGGGGCCGTGACAGTGCGAGTAGCTGGTACGATGCGCGGGTCGTTACTGGGTGACCACGGCGCAGCGGCCGGGTGAGGCGCAGGCCGAGAATACCCCATGCCACGCAGATCGACGCTTCGATCGCGCCCAAACGTGGGTCCAGAACCCGTATGCGTCGCAGTTCAAACAGAACAAGCTGAGTGATACTGAGGATCACATGGGCGGGCAGCACGTATGAGCCGTGCTTGAATATGCGTGAATACTGCGGAACGCCATAATTAAGGCGGTTTTGCAGAGCTGTGCCGTAGAGGAGCAACCGGATCAGATGCCACGCTTCGGTGTAGGTTTCTTGGGGAATCTCGATGGTGATAGTTTCCATGACTGGGGTGTGGCTGTGATGCAGGCACTTACGCGACTTGTCGTTCGGAAAGCTTGTGGACGGAAATGTGGCGTTGAAGAGTGGAGAGTGACCACCCACAGTTAAAGTTTGGTTTGGGTAAGGCGGGCTTGTAAACAGGTACAAAAACAGTGAGTAGAACGACAAAGTCGTCGAGATCGTAATGGCTTGGGTGTCAGACTCAAGATCAAATTATGAGTAGTAGTTGAGCCTCTTTCTTTTTTTTTTTCCGAATCTATTCAGTATGTTCATCTCCTATATATACGACTGTTAATGAAGCCATGTCCTTAAGGAATGTTTTTCTTGTTTGTGGACAAATTGACTCCACCTATTGATTTCTTTTTGTGGATCTCGAGACAAGATCTACCATGTTTTTCCAACCCAATTGATGCTCTTTCATTTTCCCTTGATCCGGCTCTCAAAGGTTTCTCTAGGGCATGCTGGTGGTGTGCTCATATGAGAAGATCTGAACCTTTAGCTTGCACAAGATTTTGCAAATCATTACTAGTAGCTGAACATATGGAACATTTTAAGACATACTTACTTATGTATTATCCTCATGAGGGATTGTTGTTTTCTGTTCGGCATGTTATCTGTTTACAAATGGCGATTAGGGTTAATCAACTCCCAAGCTCAACCCTCACGCAGTGTTACGCAAATAACTGTCACATAAGGTACTTGACAGTATCGGTGATATTCTGGAATATGTAACCGCCCTTAGTTTTCAGGCCTCGCGGCTTTTTCCTGTAGGTCGGCCGAAGGCCACCTTCCTTTATAGAGAGAACAGTAGCAGTACTTGTGTATGTACATACCTACTTAAGTAAGTAAGAATGTACTGCGGCCAATATCAACTGAGCTTTCGTCGAACAGGGCCATATAATACTACCGAAAACCGGAAACTATAGACAACAGCTTGCCGCAATGAAGCGCTCGGAGCTTCGCAGAAGAGGAAGAGGTTACCGGAGAAACATAAACCCCAACGTGGCTCTTAAACGAAGCCCAAGAAAACGGCGCAGTCTGTGAGGCAGCACAGTCGTGGTCGTATTTCACCGTTTTGTTGCCCCCATGACTGTTTTAGTACGGTACTGTGACATTCGCCGACACAATGTTCATGTCTGTTCTTTTGTCTTCTCGTTTAAATTTATCGAAAGAGCAAAAGAGGGGAAGATATGAAATATGACCACACCACCTGCATTCAAGGAGTAACGGCGGTCTGTTTTTTTTTTTTTTTTTTTTTTTTTTTTTTTTTTTTTTTTTTTTTTTTTTTTTGCAATCACCGAATTGCAAATAAAATGGATGCCCACGACTTGATGTAGGCTCTGCTTGGCAAATTTGGTCCTGTCTGAGGCATTATCATGTATATTACTAAAACACTGCTTACTATTAGTAGTATTAGTAAACGAAGCTCATCTAGAGAGCAAGGCACGGGCCAAGAAGTGTTTCAAAGCACAAGAACATGCTCACAGAGTCGGAATCTATTCTATCCAAACCCGTCCCAGCCTGAGGATGCAAAGCTGGCCCCTGGGAAAACAAAAAGACCATAACAAAGTCTGGATAAGACTTACAAATGGCTTCAAAGCTCGACAGGCTAGAAAATCATTCAAAATAGCTCAAGGACCGTGAGTAGAAGTCTAAACAGGGGCATGTACTTTTAGCATTGCCTCAGTTCGGCCGTTAGATCGGGGTTTCTCTTAGTGTGGCCCCAAAGCGAGCGGAATCTGGTTGTCGCCCAAAGCCTTCAGTTTCTGTCCCTGCGCATGCATAATAAAATTTTGTTATTATTTGTGTGCCTGGAGAGATAATAAAAACGTGGAGAAAAGAAGAAAAAACCTCTCTGTACAGAAGAATACACAGACTTGAGGGAACGGGGTACAAATAAAAAGCGAACGGGCCAGTATGCGAGACTTTGCTTCTCAACTATGCAAGCAAGTACTTCGTACAAAGACAAAGATGCCAAGCAGTTAGAACGGGCCACAGAATGCCTCAAGCATGAAGTCTAGTGACTTAAACCGCAATACACGTTGAGCTCGGCCCATTGCGACTGTGCCCTGGTTTTCACCGCGGAGGAGCTTGGGTTGACATACTTTAGTATGCCTGTTGGTAGCTCTGGCTGCTGCCAAAGCTTTTTCATTGTTGAGATAGATTTATTGTTGAAACCTGTAAAGCTAGTTTTTCAGACGAACTAGAAGCCAGAATAGCATGAGTATGGGCTGTTTTATATTGTTGAGTCCTCACTTGTATATTCTGATGGCAAACCTTTGACCTCAAATATTCAAGACATGAAATTTGATGTGGCTCATACTCCCTGCTGCTTGCCCTTTGCAGCAAGTCCAGCATAGGCGAGTTATCTGCGAGGGTGGCTGGCTTTACAAATGCGGTGTACAAAAAAGACAACATCCTGTACAGGGCGTTTTTTTTTTTTGGAGGAGGAGGAGGAGGAGAGAGAGGAAGGAGGGGGACAGCCTTGTCCAGAATGGTCCATCTTTTTTTACTGGCCTGACGGACAATATCGGGATAATTTATGGCGTGGGGGGTTGTAATGGTCATTCTCTGTGCCGCATTATGGCTATCGTTGCCAGCTAAAAGCGTGATGTCATGGCCTGGGCACAACGTGCATGAAGTAAAGTTAGCACTCGCGTCATCTGCATTTGTACAACATGGGTGCGATAACCCAGCGTTGGATTAAACAATGTAAACTAGGAAACCCATTACATCTCAGTTTACGGCGGGGAATCGAGATACACTAGCCCAAGCCTTATCGCTCAATATGCGTAATCTGTCCGTGGTTATATAGAGTCTCAACAAGGCTGACGCCAGCGGCTTCGAGCAAGTGAGCCATGTAGATTAATGTAGATTAGACACAAGCAGGAAGATGGTGGAAGTTTCTGAAAATGGGTAATAAAGGCAGTTATCGTTCTTCCCAAATAGGCAAAACAGTGGCCATGTGTGTTTATCTTTAAAATAACGGAGCATAAATTAGCATTACATAGAAGTAAACAATAATACGAATCATATATGTGAAGTAGAAGCGTAATGATCGTTCTGTAGCCAGATTCGATTGCTAAATTCTTGCAATGCTGAGCTTAATACAGCGCCACGCGCGGCCTTTCGGAGCAATTCAGAACTTGCGGCTGCAACACTAACTCCGTGCCGGCTAGACTATATGAAGCAGCAAAGAAAGTAATATTTTGATATGAGATTGAGATGCGGGCTTCGGAAATCCTTTAGTACTACTACTATTAGTCGTGAGTAGAATCATTACAAAGATTTCTTTATTTCTCTTTTGCCTCGTTTTTTTAGAACTAAACGAGGAGGGGTAACAGCAGGACACAGACAGTGGGATCCAAAAAGATACAAGGTTTGTGGCTTGGGAAAAAGAAGACTCAAAGTCCAGGCAGGACGCCATGCTTGGAAATTCCCCGACTGTGCTTTTATAGTAGTATTGGTTTTTTTTTTTTTTTTTAGGGGCGGTGTTTCGTATAAATGTTTGCCCGAGTTCAAATAGGCTGCTTATTTTTTTTTTGTTATAAGTACGATGTACTTTTCCATCAGCAGCAACTGCATAGAGCCCACTGGAAGTAGAGGCCCTCACAGTTCAGTTAAGGTGGTTATATTTTCTGACATCTGCTAAACGGTTGGTTTTTTTTTTCTTCTTTATATATATATATATATATATTTTCTAAGGTGACGCAAGGCTACCCATTGTGTACGCTATGCAGAAAAACACATTGTGCCTCTTTGTAGCAGCGCGCCAGACCACATCTAGTCTTTCTCTCTTTTCACCGTTAGCCACGCGAGGTCTTTTCGGCTTCTGGTTTGTGGTGGATATTAGACGGTTGTAAACGGCCTTGAAAATCATGGCACAACAAAACACAACCATTATTTCTCTGTGCGCCAGGAACGCATGATTTCGGAGAAAAAAATGAGGGGGCCACAGACAAAACGAAAAAGAGAAAGTAAGCTTCGGTTAGGTGTGTCTCCAGTAGCGGCTAAGAAAAACAAGTTTACGGCTCTCGCACCAAGAATATTTAAATATTTGTAGTCCCTGGCCAAGATGGATGCAGTCCTGCAGAATCAGATACACGACGAGGGGTATTGCGACGCACCGGCCACTTGGCGCCCCATCCGTATCAGAGAAGAGCAGGTGGGTGGAAGGACAAAGGAAATGGGAACATCTAGAATGGGGTTACTGGCCTGTCATCGAGTCTGCCACGTAGAGATGAATGCGCGAAATGGCCGCCCTGTCCCTGCCATTCTGCCGTTCTCACTGTTCCTGGTATGCTATATCAGAGTATATACATAGTATCCGAAGCTGTAAAAGCCGCCATTGAAAAGCAATGACATGAACCAATACGCTAAACTATTGCAATATCTCGATATCAACCACATTAGTGTTCATTTAGAGATAGCCTTACTTCGTCTATAATGATGTACAGGGCTTAGGTTGATAGCACAATTCCGCCAATTCTCTCAACACGTAGAAACCAACATGAGACCCATGTGATGGTAACTTTCTACAAGAAGCGATGATGATGTACCAAGTTGACAATGGAGTGTACTACTGTAGTAATACTACTAGTACTAGTAGTAGGTATATTTGTTCAAAAGATTGAGACTAGCAAAAGGGTTTCAATGCCAAGCAGTAAATTGCAAAAGTCGAGGGTGAACATGTTTTATCAAGATTTCTCAATCTTTTTTTTACAAAACCATTATTTTTAATATAGCATTATTGCGTCTACCATACGTGCAGTAGTTTATTTCAATCGTCTTGCCATTCCTGTATATTTACTTACATCACAAGTGAACACATTTACTCAATCATCGTGGCTTATGCTCTAAAGGGAAGAGAGAAAACAAAATATTCAGAAAAGATTACAGCATCAGGCTCTATGACAGAAAAAGCGGTCAAGAAAGTGAACGAGGGTATAAAATTCAGAACAGACACAAAAAAATGACCCTAGGCTGGTTGATGTTAGTCGAGATCCTCTAGGACCGCGAACCCAGCCAACGCGTTGTTTGGGTTTAACACACCTACAACTTGTTGTTGCAGAGTAGACATTTTTATAGATATGCCCTACACAATACGCATGTGTATCCCAAAGCCGCGGTGCACACTGTGATGACGGAGAATGTTCAAATTTCGCATTTAGCACTTCATTTTATGCCGCTTGACTGCAGAGAAACAAGCAGGCGTTCCTGAAACCATATTACTGTACCAATCTGTGTATTATTGGGGCTGCATATCGGGCATAGAAGACCCAAGGTTCGACGCACAAGTTGGAAATATATTGCCACGTAAACGAAATGGCCACAAATTCTTGGGTTGGGGTTCACAAGCCGAAACTAAAAATTTAGAACCAACGCGTAGACTTACGCCAAATCAAACCCGCATGTACAAACCCTCGTCTAAAAATCAACAATACCAATTTACTGATGCAGGTCGAATATTGCAGCTGCAGGGTGCTACCTGACTTTGTGGGGAGACAAGAAACATGGTACACACGAAAAAGACGAATTCTTTTGTTGTTGGTCTGGCTACGAGTGTATTTCTTTCATGTGAACTTTGCAGGAAACCCATCCACTCTTGGATCCTGCGACTGGCGAGCCCTGAAGCGAGAGTCGACTCTTGGTCTAGATTATCTTCTATTACTATTTTTTTTATCCTCTTTTGGGTTCATACCATATTCACTTGTTCCTTAATAAGAAAATCTCCCACAGTGTTCAAGAGATTGTCCACAAAAAAATCACATCCAACCTGGTCGTCTAAATCCGCACTCATCGTATACACCAGGGTTAAGCTCAAGACAAAGGTCCACTAAGCGACTCGAATCCACACGCGAATCACAGAATGCACACACCCTCAGGCCATCAAGTGTCGGGTTTCTGGATTACTCTGAGGCACTCAAAGCTTTGGTTTCTCTCGCTTTTTCTCCAATTTGAGCAGCTAGATAAATAGACCAGTTGCCGGTGATAACTGAGTCGGGCGAGCCAAGAGTCATTGATGAGACAGGTTATAGTCAGGTACTGGCCTTGATGCTTTAAAAAAAAAAGTCCGATATTAACAGTTTCCGGGCCGGTTGTTAGTAGACATCTTGCCTGCAAACTTTATGGCTGGGCTCAGGTTTGTACAATGGCTGGCCCTGTCTACCCGCCTGTCATGACGCCTCAAACAGCTTTTCGAACAAGGCAAATTACAAATTACATCATAACTATTCAATGGATTACAGCATACACAGTAGCGTTGAAGGGGTTGCATGGGCGCTGATTTCAGGCATAAAATCATCAAATTTGGCTTTGTTGGTACATCCAGTGGAGGTATGAAAAAGCAACAGAGACTCTTGTATGATACTGTTGGCAGAGGAGTTTGCAAATGCGCACGTTTATTACTGTTATAGTGTGCTCGACCCAGTAATCAGGGGCTCTAGAACCACTGTAAAACACTCTAGAAGACTGTTCTCGGCGATTTGGCCGATGAGGGCCTTGGCCAAGCACAAACTGAACTTTTAGAGATTGTGATGAGATCTGAAGGGGTGCAACGACCCTACAGAATTTATTAGCACCAAAAAGGTCAAGATTTTCTCGATACGGTGTGAGCGAAAGCACTCAAAGAAGCGAGAATTATCTGGTGATATCACATCCTACCTCAAAGCCATCCTTCCAAACCCGTGCCTTGTAAAAATCTCGTCTTGTATCAAAGGAAGCCCGTACAAAGCCGCCGAAGGATGAAGATAATCTGAGCTGTCACTTTTTTTTCAGGAAATTCCAGGCTTGGAACAAGATCGAAACTCGCTGCTCCTCATCTCCTCTCAAATCCGCCGGCCTTCCACCACATACATTCCTGATTCTCAACTTCGTACGAACCTAGGCAGAGTCTCGGAAAATAAACGGAGGAATAGAATAGGCCTGGGGGTTGGCCCTGTAGGGACCTGGTAGGCCTGTTGATGAGAAAAAAAAAAGCGCGCATTTGAGTAGTGTTTATACGGAGTAAGTACTTACTGGTCGTGGGCCCAAACATGCGACGGTGGTTGAAGAAATAGAATAGAAAACGAATATTCTCTCTTCATTAAGACTGCCATAGCTTGCCTTTGTTCGTTCCTGCTCATTCATTCAGACGATATGTCCAGAACAGGATGAGGAAACATTCAATGGGAGGGCCTTGGAATAGTACCAGGGACGGCCCTAGGACAACTGCCGATCGGAGGCCAGCCACGGGACAACGAGAGCATGTAAGCACAGGTAAGACGGCGGCGTCGCTCTAACTAGCGGGTCGCTCTAACTAGCGGGCCGCTCTACAGGAACATCCCAATATCTCTTCTTTTGAAGTTAATTAAGCACGCTTATAGTAAGCTCAGCGGAATTATCTACGAAGAATGCCTTCACTCCTTCTCTCTTCATGGGGTGTAGAAAAGTTTAGACGGTGGCTTAAGTAGACTTAATGTGCCTACCCAGAGTTTGTACGTCACAACTTACATACCTAAGTACTTGAATAAGTAAGTATTTATGAATGATACCTGCCCGCTACACAGCTTCTCAACCCCAAAATCCTAACTCTATTTTCTAGTTCCTCGCGAAAGGAGCTCACGGCTTCGGCGCGCGGACGCAAATATGTCTTACCGAGACCCGACGGAGGCCTAAATTTGCAGTCAAAACCCATTTCATTCAAGAAGAGGAATCAATGGATGCTACTTTTTTTTCTTGTATATTACTACATGACTGTACGACAAATCCTGGCTACCACGGCCGGCCAGGCCCTGCTACACGTGCGCTACAAACTACGTGACGATATCAACACCAGCGAGTCAACCTGTTCACCTAACTGGGAAGTCGACTGATTGGGTTATATATCCTAAAAAGGGAACAAAAAAATACATTGGCGATAGCCACATGTGTTTGCTTCAACAGGCCCTAGCTTACTAGGAGTACCTACTGTAAATAGCTATACACAGTCTTGACGTCTATCCAGCTACAGGCAGCCCTGCTTTGATAAAGAAAAGAAATTGGCAATGGGGTTGGAAGTGGGCCTCTTCACGATCCTATACGGCCAGCCCATAAGATGGGCAAATACATGTTCAATAAGCCCTGTTGGGCGTTGGGGAACTAAGATAGCACTGGCACAAGTACTGGTAGTAGTAGTATCGTGTAAATTACATGCATCCTTCCACGCTGGTGTTCCTTGGCCGGCTCACAATAACCACCTCAACGCACATGGTAAATCTGCAACAGAGAGAATTACACGATGCAACGCTCATATCACAATCTTTGGCGGATCCTCTGATGCACTCACGATGAAGGAAGAGAGGGGGACAGAGAAGAGAAATAGAAGTGCGAAAGAAGATTTTTTCTTGGAAGACCAACGCAAATCCCAGGCCGCCTGGGAAAGAAAGTGTTTCAGTGCTCAAACCCGACTGTGACTTCGCCTGCTTCGGGCGACCTAGAAGGAAAATTACAAGGCCCGCCCTTTTGTGTCGCTGGCGAACATATGCAGAGTAAGTTCGGAAAACTTGATGGAGCCAGATTTCGTTTATTATGATTCTGCCGTTCAAGCTATTTTGGCTAGATAAGATAGACGCCACTATCTCCACCCGCTTCCAAGATCATCTATCATGCCACGAAATTCTGTCTTCCCCGCTACTACTTCTAGTAGTAGTAGTAGAAATTCGCATTAAGCACCCTAGTCTTGAGTAATAGCCGTTGAAAACAGCCAAACACGCAACATGGAGTTGTACTCAAGAGGCACTGATAACACGCATTTTCCGCCGCTATAGTCGTATCGCTGCGTTTGGGAGGGACGCAGGGGCAAATTCTGTTTAGCCTTAAGGTAACATGATAGAGACAATAACCAGGAGCTTGAGCCATCCAGTGGCTCAAGCGCGGCGTGGTGGCCATGTTGTAGAGGTCACAAGGGTTATTTGTCGGCTTGTGATGTTTGCCTAGAAAGATACCCCGCTCGCCCGAAGTGTCTGTGTCGTAGTATACAAAGTAGACAATGGGGATAAGCAGATTGAAGGCTTTATAGTACCGTTGTCCAACTAATACGTAGTACTCCGTACTACATCGTTGTTCACCCTACATTCACTCACTCATACAAGTGTTGATGTATTGGGGATATCCCCAATAGTATAAGCTTCCCGAGCCCATTTTCAAGAGGCGTACGCAAATACCATGTCCCGCTCAATTTCTATACGCTCATCTTCTCTTGATATACATTTATTTTTCTTTTCTGGACTGAGTAAAAACACATTATCCAGAATTGAAGGCGTACGGAGAAATCATGAAGCAAAACATAAGCAGGTATTTCCCAAAGAGGCTAAAAGATACACAAGCGTGCGACGGTGGTGGGAACTTAGACATATGAGAACTACTAGTACTAGTTTTCTAGTGACAAGTACTACTACGTACTACAGTAAGTAAATACCTGGGAGGATCGCCAGTACTTTCTCAGCGTCTCGAATTCCGCTACGTGAATTATTGCTCCTCTGTTAACAAACATTACAAAGTGACCAGTCGATCATCGTCTCCAACATGAAACAATCCACCTCCGCTTCACTCCCGTGGGTCGGGTTTTGAGTGGGGCGACAAGTTCCCCATTGTCTCATTGGACTGGTCTAGTTTTGTATTGCTTGTATAGTGGTACTACTAATACTTTTATTTTCGGTTCTGTTGACCTCTCGTCTCTAATTGTCTCTAGTATACAGAAGGGCTGTGATTTGAGCTATACTTTATACAGCAGAATGTAGTTTTTCAGTAAAGAATTAGTAGTACTACACGATAATCATACACAGCTTGTTAAGACACACATGCAGACACTCTAGAGAGCCGGGGTCGTCTTAGGTCTATGACGAAATACCAGCAGGCCTCTTGTCTGGCCGGCCCTGTCAATATCTGGCGTCCTCCCCTCTCTATCTCTTTTCCTGCGAGAACAGGTACAGCCAATTCCCAATGCTTAGTCTTGTTTTTAAAGTAAGTACGTCGAGGAATAAATCGAACCTAATCGTCAAATTAGAAATGAAAGGTTCAGCTTCGGTCCCGGCCTTGGAAACAAGCCCCGGGGTTATCCCCATCCTTCCCATTGATTTTCCTTGCTCTGTTTGAGTTGTATCGTAGACGTAGAGCGTGCAATTCGGCCTGACTTGAAATGGAATATCAGGAACAAATATAAAATAGTAGTATTCCTAAACCTTTTGACTATCTAATTCTTCAGGCCAGGCTTGAGTCCCCACGTCAAGGGTATTCACAGTGTCAAATTTATTTTTTCCCTGCTCTCTTTTCTTTTCTTGAGAGAGCCCTGACCAATTACGCCAGGCTGGTAGAGCAGAGGCCACTTTGCAGCCACCACGTTTGTTTTCCTTTCTCTTATTTTTTACGGCTGTATTTAACACGAAAAAAAAAAAAGAAAAAAAAAACAGGCCAGAAAGACCCCGGGAACCAAAGAACAGCGTTTTCAGGGTCGACAGCGGCGACAACAACAGTACGTAAACTGCACAAGAAAAAGCAATATGCAGGCGAGAAAAAAGAAAAAAAAAACGAGAGAAGATAATAAATAGAAACCCCATGTCTTCCGAGGCAAAATGGCCAAAAAAGAAAAGTAGTAGGTAGAAAGAGAAAAAGGAAAAAGAAAACACCCAAAAGAAAACAAAAAGTCAAGTCTTACAGTGTAACCAAACATGGGTTATGCCCGACAAAAAAAAAGAAAACGGCACACAAGTTACCCTGCGCTTTAAAACTACAGCAAAAAAGCACCTACTACGTAAAAAAGGTTCCTTTTAACGGGATTGGCCAACTGCTACTTGCATTATCATAGCTATAAGCTTTGTTTCTATAGGCCATGAAACCCGCCTCTGGATGTACCGCAATGAGAAAGGCTGCAGCTATGCTAATTTATGTAAGTACTACTACTTACTTAATTACTTAAGTAAGCAAAAACTTACTAACTACTTTGTAAGAAAATGGGCTGATATCCACCCAGTCTCGTGGACCTAGGGTTAGAATAACGCGCTTATACCGGCTACCAGTCTACGCCGTATTTCGTACATGAAGCGGTCGTGTTTGTGAGTGTTTAAACTGTTCTAGGCTGGCAGCTGCGGCGCTGGTAGAGGTATAACCTCACCTACTAGTTTAATAAGCTCGCACTTATGTTGAAAGTACTACTGAGTAAACTATTTCGCACGATATGTAGCTAGTCGCAAGACATTTTGAAATTCCAGGTTGCCTTTTTTATTAGGCTTGTGCCTATGCGATTAATTTCAATAACAGTCTTTTGAATCGAAGTGATATTAAGGTATTGTGGTTTTCTAGAGCTGGGCAGATCTAATAGCTGGAGAAGACTTGGGAAGGATACCGAGAGATTGTAATCTGCTCCAGGAATATATCCAAGCTACCGGCGTCTGTACATTGGTGCACTCTTCCGCAGTATAGTGAAACGAAACACACCTGTGTGGAAGCAAGACGCACTGCTTAGCGCTACTTCGCAGACTCTGGAGTCTGTTCTCGCATCTTTTTGTATTTAGCAATGGTCTGAGCCCTGCGTTATCCGTCCGGCTATCACACAGCACAGCCTTCATGCAAGCACGTGTAGCTTGACGCATAGTCACACAACTCGGCCTCTACTGCTGCGGCACACAAGAGATACACGGTTGATTGTGGACATGTCTCGGATTTTACACATGCAAGGGAGAATAACGGGAGAAAAGCCGTTGATGTACAGGTAGATTACGCCGCCTTTTCTGGACCAGGACTGCTAATTGGCTGAATAATGCATCGGTTAGCGTCCCTGGTTGGTGCTCCATTGGGTAGGATTGTAGTCGCAGTGATTCAGTGGTCGTCGAAGTACCCGCGTGGATGGATCGAGTAGGTGTGTTATTTTTTTAATTACTCTCATGGAACCCGGTCCGATTAGGTGTGTTGTTTGACTACGAAAGTTCCATCTACTGAATAACCACTGTGATTCTGATATGTCTTTATGGCAGACAACTCACCCTGAGGTGTAGGCTCTCCCTCACATTCACACCCAAAAGAGTATCACCAGTGGATTGCGTCGACACGCAGTCTCAGCCAGCCTCCCTCTCCTGCCAGCCTCCTTCCCTGCCTGGCTTCCGGACCACGGTGACGTCCAACCTGTTTCTGTTTTTTTGTTACATGCAGACTGGGTCCAGTGGCCAACAGTCAATCTCTTCGACATGGCTCGGCCAAGGTCTTGTTGGCTGCAATCTGCTAGGCATATATCCCAGGGCTATTATACATCGTAGTGAATGGGACCCTAGGTGGGAGACTTTGTAGTTTCGACATTTAGGTGTGTTGCAACTGTATTTCACTGCCCTGTAGTAGTAGCATGAGGGGATGTTCTATTTACGTACTAGCTCTTTCCTCTGTGAATTTAATGCTTAACAAGGCGGCGTAAATAAATAATCGCTGTGGAGTTACAATTGAACTGGGACAGGCCACGTAGTCACGACTTTGAAACTTTACCGATTTGGCACATCGTGAGAAGTAGCTTTTTTGGGTGGTCCTGCCCTTCAAAGATGTCGTGTGGGCAGAATGTCGCATCTAGTCCAAAAGAGGCAATGAGCCTGAAAGGGAGAAACCCAGAAGCGACAGCGTTGGTGGTTTCTGTTCGGAAAGAGTCTTTTCCGTGGGTGTTTATTAGGAGGGAGCTGGCATGTGACGCTGCAATATAACATAGCCCACAGGAAACTGCTATAGACACAGCTTTACAGGCATGGCGAGTTTTGATACTGGCTCTGAATTTTGTTATTTTGACTTTTCCTTTCTTTTCTTTCCCTTTAGTGGCACCGTTACAGCAGTCCATGTCACCACCGTCTTGGGAATAGAATTACCACTGCTGCTGCTACAGACAAAAGTGCGGTGAAGACGCAGAACAGATGAGGGCCGAGAGACCGCGAGGAAGAAGGAGATTGCCCGTCGATTGCTGTTGCTTGTGCCTTTTTCTCGACGCTGCACAAGTGTTGTTTTCTCATCTGTCCCAGTGCTGTGGAAACACTGCTATTCTGGCCTCTAGTATCCATACGATGGCCATACCTGGATGGGACGACGATCATCAAGTCGAGGTCTGAGACATAAAAACAGATCGGCCTCACTTGGACTCCGATACAGTGGGTTGTGGCTAGGCTTAGTCAAACAAGCGCAACAAAAATAGGATAAAACTATTTTGAGCTGACGAGAGCAGTTCCTGTTGAAATTACTCGTTCAAACTGCTGCAGGCAGTTATCGGGCGGTAGTTCGACCTTCAGCTCCTTAAGTCGTTCATTTCTTTTCGCAGCTGTTAACTGTGCAATGTAAGCCGGCCTTTCCTCGCCTGCTGACATGGCAGTTTACTAGGGTCCCTTCAAAAAGTCAAAAAGAAGTCCATCCATCGCCTTCAAGTGCCGAGTCGCTGTGTCTGGAGGCCTTGCAGAAAAGTTTGCTCCGACCCAGTTGTCTCGTACAGGCCTTCATTTCAATATCATTACTTTTTGATTGCTTAAAATTTTTTTAAGTAGGCCAGAGCAACAGCTTGAGGGTGTATTCATAGAAACACTAAGTACTCGTAGCAAGCTTGACACATTAGGTACTTCTCAAAATCGATGGTCTGTTTCAGCTGATTTTGCCGTTTGACCTATTTGCAATGTTTCCCACTGGAAAAATGAGTCCTAAGAATTATTACGTCGTAGAAGCCCGCTGACTTCAGATTGGAAGCGCTGGTGAGGACGTGAATTTGCGGCGAACAAGGCGTGCGAGAATGACAAATAGGCAAGCTTAATCTCAAACCTGGGTGCTTGTTATGACAGACAAGTGGCAAGTGCAAAAGGAACTGGAAGAAGAGGGAATAGGAGGTGTATGACAGCACTGTCCAGAAGGCTGCCGACTGTATCTGGAACGACAGAGCCCACCGCGAATACACACTTGACGGTCAAGCCAAATACCCCTGGCGGCTATGCAGAAGTCTAGAAGGAGTCTGTGGCGTATTTGTGCAGGCAGTATAACACATGTACTAAGCCGGCACTTATGGCCTGTCCACTTGCAGGGCTCCTGTAATAATTCACGAGGCTGCGGTGCACTGGCTGATGCCGTTACAGTAAACGCAAACAAAAAAAAACCTGCCCACCGAGACCTAAAAAATGTCTCGCAAACGCAAGTAACGTTGATTTTTACAACTCGGATGCAGTCAGGTGATTCTGGGCACCCGGACTCCAGCCACGCATGTAGTCAAGGGTTCACTTATCCAGACCTTAGTATGGCCTCTGCATATCCGGTATGGGCGATCTAGCTAGGAGACGGCCGAGTTGGGGGGCTCAAGTTGCCTGTAGGGCTATAAAAAACTAGCCGTAGGGTTTATATACGGACAACCCCCATAGTAGTAGTATTACTGTATACATACAGATGCTAGTCGAAGCACAGGCCCAAAGACGGTCGGGTTGAACAGAGCTTTACTTCCGGTGGGTTGTCGTTACGAGAGTAAGGAAAACACTAGAAGCATTAGTCGATAGGGAACAGACGCAGGGAAGGGGGGGAAAAGAAAAAGAAAGAAAAAGTATTCAAAATAGATATTACTAGTAGTAGTAGTAGTAGTACTAGATTACAAGCAGTATAGTGAAGTTGAATCATGCTCCCACGTTTCAGGGCAGCTCAGACTTGAGATTACAAGATTAGCTTGGCCTCCCGATCTCGATATCTCTTTAGTAGGATGAAAAGAGAAAACTCTCTCGATTTGTTTGATATTACAATTTCGCTACTACTAGTACTACTACTAGTAGTAGTACTACTGGTCCCACTACTAGTAGTAGTACTCACAAGCTCGTGGATAAATGAGGCCGTCTTACTTGCCCACAACCCGCCATCTTATCCTCCCCTGGCAAGGCGTGTAGCCTGCCACCAAAAGTGAAAAAAAAAAAATCTCCGCTATAGTTACAACATAATAGGCACGGTACTTTGTGAAATAGCAGAATACCTGGGGCATTGCTCACCCCTGTAAAAAGAGATTGTATTAAAGAGCCAGTAGGCATCAATAATACATTTATATTCTCTATAATGCATTTTTATTATAGCAATGGTCTGCTTTTCATGCTAAAATAATGCAATCTTAGCGTCACGTTTTATATTATTTAGCACCCATCAAAGTTCCTTTTTAGCTCTTGTCTCAATTTTGACTACTTGCACTTATTGAGTCTCTTGTTTTGTCCCAACAGGCTGTATCTTGGGACTTTGAAGCGTGACACAGGTTGGGATAAACCTTGTTTTTCTTTTCTTTTCCTTTTTTCTTGTGCTCGCTGACCCATCGAAATATACTGTACTCCGACTCTCCTTCACAGAAACACCGAATGATCTCCTTGGTTCTGTCTTCTCAAATATTATCAATGAATACTGAATAAACCAGGTTGTTCCGGGTTGCATGCTGATATACTTGGGCCCCCTTGACTGTTTGATTTTTGTACATACCGTCCCACAAAATTCCACCGGGCCAAATTGGCGCAGTTCTTTGACTGAAACACTCTCTAGGGTTTGAGTCGTAGGCTTGTTTGAGAGGCCGCACAATTTCAGGGTTAAAGAATGAGTGTGAACTTTTAAAGTACTTATGTAGGACTGCTATTCTTGGAGTCTCAACGTGGTCATGAAAAAGGGATTCATCACTATCACATTCAATCACGGATGCGCTGGAAACGAAACATACTTAAGTACTTAAGTATTAAGTATTTACATGCTCACTAGCTCGGAACACAGCATGCACTGAATCACAGAATGTAACGCTAGAAAGGGGTCTGACTTGAAATTTCAGCCAATGGGCTTTGCCAACTAGACAAGGAATAAATCAAGATTGAAGCTTAGCAAAATCCCAAAGGCTGTGCTTCCCGCTCTCAATCACAGACGGAGAGTTACTACTACATACGGCAGTAAATGCGTACACACCGTTTTCTGCCACGGATGCCCTAATCACTTGAACTAGGAATAGATAATTTGCCTAAGCTTCAATGTGTATAGGGCGTTAGTAGTCGTAAGCTTGTGTACTCCGTTATCGTCTTGTTTTCACACAGAGCCTGTATCACGGACATACGGGACTCTCGGAATATACCCTGCATTCAAAGACTGTGCATTCTCCAAGAAGACTTTGTAAATATTACTCCGACGGACTTGCACTGACCTTGAAAAGAACAGACGTTTGCATTTACTTACTTACATTGTACGCTTCATCCGTACAAGTAGTACCTTGCAGATTCCCAGCCATACTCGGCTGCAGAAAATTTCTACTCTGTGGCAACGAGTTGATAGGCTACTGTCTCCGAATTTGCCCCTTTACCCATTCCAATCTATTCGGCCGTTAAACCTGAAGCATCACATATGCAACTGTGATATGTTGCTCTCCTTGCATAGCGATAGCCGACCTGTCATTTTGTGCTGAGCTTGTCTGTTCAGTCCGCGTCTAGATAATCATATAGTACTACTCCTTCTTGGGTTCATTGATATCACATCTTTGAATAGTACACCTCAATATTTTTCACATCGCTTATTCATGTTCAAGCTGTAAACATGTGCCAGTATCGCCAACTCCTCACCTTACAGCCCCTGGCTGGCAGGCCCCCCTAGTGCTGTGTGACAGTTGTGCTTGCTTTTTTCCTGTAACTTGCACATTTGACAGTCGGTCAGTCTATACCGCTTCATAGCCTTGCAAAAAAAAAGAACGCAAGGGAGTACTAAAAGTACGAGAAATTCGCTCAACGGGGCTCAGCTATGACAGGCTCCATGGGGATTAAGACTTTCTAGGGTCGTTGCAATCAGCAGAATGTCAAGATAGTGTCGGACCCGTGTCTGGCCGGCCACGTTCCCCGTGTTTGAACAGAGTCCAGTCTAATTTTGAATTGCTAGTGTACATATGAGTTGATTTCAGGACAATAAGCTGTTCGTCAGCGTGCAGGGCAACAATAACACCGGGTGTGATTCCTCGTGCCTGCTTTCGTTTGTGTATGATATGTCCCCAAACCGAGAGTGGCCGCTCCTGTCTCGTCTACAAACAACTCACATTCTGCGGCGTGATTTTCGAAACAAGAAACATTTAATGCTCGATTTTCATATGCTACTCACTGTATATAGTACTACTACAACTACAACTACATACTGCCGAAATGGCTCACCTCTTTAGGGACGTGCGACAGATGGGAAAATGGGTACTACCACTGGTAAATAAAGAGTCTCATAATCGCTTGCTGTTTTCGCTAGGTACTTAAGTTTTACACAGCGAGTCCAGTATCTTGGGACACGGAATTTCAAAGGAGAGACAAAAGCTAAAATCTCAATCAATCCAACGGAGAAACACTGGCTACGGAATCCGCCGGACAGCTACAGACACCCTAGCCTGTAGAACTCTAAAGCCTCTATCTGGATATTGCGTCCCTCAACTCTAAAGTACGGGCCTTTAGGTCTCCTTCCCTTCACAGACTTGGCCGATGCACTGCCGCTGTCGTAGGAATAGGCTCAACTGAAGTTTCTATTGGCATACGTACGAATACTATACTACAAGCATCAGTGCCGGGGAGAGGCAGGTCGAAAAATATACCAAAAAAGTACGGAGAAGAGTTTTTACCCTTTTGGTATTTCTTTTTTGTGGCTAGCCCTATATCAAGGCGCCGCTATTGACAACGATATGAAAGACTTTTGCACATTTACAGTGTCCGATTTAGGTCATAAGCCCAGAATGACTGCAATTTCAAAATCAGTGCCCACTGTAAATATGGTGATATGTCATAACTGTGCTATTGCAATACTTAATCAAACGCTCAGCTTGTCAATATTCCAGCATAGGACAAAACCAACATTTGCAATGTTTCATTGCTTCAATCAGTACCCGTCTCTTCCCACGAGGAAGGAAATGTGGGAACACTCAAGCATATATCAGAACAGAACAATCTATTAAAGTATCTAGGAGTGAAGGTTTATCTAACTACTTTCCAGTACAATATATTCCGTATCGGTAGACTATATTTAGCCGGAGATATTCCGTCAGAAAACACATGAAAGCGCTGGCAAAATTTATATCAAGAGTTGAGGATTTCTACATTACGACATCTAGAAGGTTTGGTCAGTTGAGAACTCATCCATTGGGCAAAAATGTAGTGAAATGAATGTAACTTTCAGTGTGTTAATACTACAACTGTATTATAAAAACCAGTATGCCACTGAAGCTCAGTCAGGAAGTCGTTTATGAAAGGGTCTATACCCTAAGTATGATAGATTAAAGACTATTGGTGAAGAGTGCTGCCATCACATAAATAATATAAATATATGATATTGGTTGAATACTGTCTACTACAGCCTAAAACTACATAAGGCTGTATATTATTGGGGCCACCATAGGTGATAATTGTTACTTGCAATTATTAAATGTTTGTATTCTGTTTAATTTCTTTTCGTTTACAGAGATTACACCCACATCATCAGGCTCATGCAACGTGTTTTACCTACCATTTTGCAACACACGTAATTCTGAGTACTTTACTCAGCCGTTGATTTGAGGCCGTGTATCTTTGTGGAAAGAAAAGATACAAACAACCGGACGGGGTCTAAGCCCACGCACAGCCGTGGCAAGCACGCAGACATAATGTACAAGAACCATTTAACAAGTGCGTAGTATATACGGCCATTGCAGAGTAAACCGCGTACAAAACATTGCTGATGTCTTGTAGAGTGTGAACACAGACACAGACTTCCTACAATACGAGCAAGCCAGAGTTTGGGAGGACCGTGGACCATCGCCATACAAAAGAAAACACCCGCGGCTCAAAACAACAGATCTATCGGGAGATCTTGATACGCTGGTAAAATCGCACACACCGGCCGATACATTATAACATTCAAACTGCGCAGATATTTACATGGAGATGTGCATGCACGTCTCAGCTGTGGCGACGCCTAACTATAGCCTTCTTATCAATATGCGTCAACACAACATAAAGAACGAGCATCCAGGTACTCTAAGCTGAGAGGCCGAGAAGTCCAATTCAACCGAGCTCAGCCTACTATCCGCACACTCCGTTCTATACAATAATAAAACGCTTTTTGACGATAAGGCTTGCTGCGGGCGTCTCAAAATGGCACGACGTCAGACCTGGTGACAAGCAGAAGTTTATTAAAACCTAGATCTTAATTACTCTTATATGCAACAAGTCCTTGTTTATGCAGAGTATATTATGATGTGGCTAATAATCAGAAGCGTTTGATTTATTCCTGTTATCTTTGTCTAGATCAACTCTGGAAGGATGCACTTTGAATGATAACGGGGATTGGATATTGTGCTCTGTACTACATGCGGCTTAGCAACCGATTTAAGCCCATTTCGTAAACATCGAGCCAAGCTATGAAATGCGTTATAAGTTTCTTCCAATTTGCAAATAACGGAGTCTCTCACTCCTGAAGTTATACGGCTTTTGTCGAGAGTCTTCTTGCCAGTCGATAAAGCTTTCCGCATTGAATGACCAAGATTTCTTTGACTTTCCATGCACTCTGGACTACAGGGACTTAGTTTATAAAGTCCCGAATAGTGATTGCGGTGTGATTTGCCTCAACTAAAATTTTATAGAAAGGTTTCCGGTAGGTTGACATCATAAATAAAGGTGTACTTGCGAATCAGTCCAACGCCCAGGAATGACAGGCTGACTCAATATAGTGGCCCATATAACTCCAACTTTCAAGACTCTACAAAAAACAAATATATCGCGTCTCCCGGTTTGAAGGTTTTTTTTGAGCAGGGACGAGTACTTCAAGAAATCTAAAGGAAAGCTTCCTTGGCCTGCTCTATAACATCTGTAAGAAATCAGACTAAAACTAAGTTACTTGATACAGCCACTCTAACAGTTTGTATTCCCATTAACGGATATACACGTATATTTTTATCTGTAAACAGGGACTATTATTACAATGTACTGGCTTTAAAACTACACATCCGACCCGGTGCCATGTTTCTTTGCTTCACTGTAGAGCATTTATCCCAATCAGTTTGGTTTGAGAACAAGAAAGAACAAAAAACAGTTTATTGAAGACGCTCTGACAGTTTCTCGCACTCAGTCTCTTGCTAAGTTGGCTAAAAATTCCTTCTCGTGAGCTTCATCCCCGCCGTCTAATAGAGAACTCAGATAAACCACATTCTCGTCTTTGAACGTATTCTCGAAGTACAGAGTTCTCACTGGACTTGTAAACATAACCTTAAAGGCAATAGGCAAGTCCTCCAGCGTTAAAAGCACCAACAGAGACAGAACGAAGCTAATCCCATCCATGTTCGGAGATTCCTCGTAAATGGAAACCGTGTCAATGACACATATGACCACGAATCCCCGAGGTAGGCATTTCAATATTTCAATAAAAACATCGCAAAAGCCAATGATGCTACCTTTTCTCAAAGCCACGAGGTCGATTTTCGATAACGGAATCTGAGGTTGTACGCCCTTTGGCATGTTCTCAATGACCTGAGCAATAAGGCTCTGGATCATGTTGAATGCAATTTGCTCTTCTGTAAAGCTTTGATCGTCATTCAGACCACAGAAGAAAAAAAGGCACATGTGCATTGGGGTACTCTGGATACCCTTAATAATGGTGGTCGTCATAAACGAAATGCCGTTGACAGCGCGGATCTCTTCAGCGTCATCTTCAACAATGAAAACCATTGCCGAGTGAGAGGCTCGTAGCCAGGACTTGAGTTGCTCTGACTGTACGAGATGGAAAGCTCTATTTACATCGCGCTCCGGGATTTCTGTACGTGAGACAAAGTCAATGTCTTCTTTGTGATTACAAAGAAGGTGACACGCGTCGCTCATGGCTCTGACTACATCGTTGAATATAGCCAACTCGCCTTCTATAGAAGCACGGCGTATTTCTTCTGGAATTGGGGATATGGCTCGAGGTTGTGACCCTATGGTAGGCGATGCTGTTAGTACTGACGGCAAATATCCACCTCCCCAAAAGTGACAGTTTTATCAACTTAAGTACTTACATTGAGGAACAGCTTCTATGGCCACACGGGCAAAGAGCGCTTTCGATGCCTGCGCCTTGTCATGCAAGGAGTTATTCATAGCTATTGAGATAGATTCCAGAGTGGTGAGAACTGTCTTTGCCCGCAACTCTTCGCTATACCTGTTCATAAGAGCCACTGTGCTTTTGATATCCGACCGGTATTTCACTGGATCCTGAACCGCTTGGAGTCCTTTCTTGACTGATGATGTATCAGTATGATGAGCTTAACCTAGTGTGTTGGCAACTCACAGCTAGAACCAAGCATATAGGAAATCACCAACTCAATGACTCGGAGGAAAGTCTGAGACAAGCGAACTGCATCTTTATAGACCCTTTTGTCATTTGGCTGGATTGACAAGCAATGCTCGGCATTCTCCGATATCTGGCCGAGGTTATCAAGAAGCTCCTCAAGGCCGTCTCGAAACTCGGCCACAGCGATGATTGTCTATTTATAGGGATTAGCATGCTTCAATAATAATGAAAGGGGTCTGTCTGTAGTGATGCTACATACGTCAAACATTAACTGTAAAGCTGTACGAATGGGGCTGGTGATGGTCCCCTCCGGAACGAAACTTGCAACTGGTTTGCCATACTTGGAGGCTTCATAGGTATACTTCTTAAATGCATTTGTCGCTCGTGCTGACGTGCTTTCATCATTCTTCCGCGTATAATGGCTATACACGAGAGACAGTACATCCAAGGTCTCGTCCCAAGACGATTTATTCCGAACACTATATTGACTGTCGACAATGGCAGAAGGCTCATCTCTATGCCGAGTGCGCAAGCCTTCAATAGATGCGTCGAAAATAGACTCCCAAGAACTTGAAGCGTCTTGAATAATGGCGTTATTGGGAGTCGGCTCGTTGTTGATATACGCCGACTGGAGAAATATACCGGAATTTAACTGGAGACCGTTGCCAAACTGTGGAGGAAGATGTAGTGGATTATTCTGCAAGAAGCCCAGCACAGGTGCTATTTCGGCAATCGTGGTGTTAGCCATAACGGGCACATGAAGATTCATAGTTTCTACCACCTTGGATTTGAAGAAATGGGATAAGATAGAACAGAGTGGTTTCTCTTATCACGCAAAGTCCAGCAAGGTCCCTTTTGAAGGAAGAAGCGAGCAGGCTTCATTGTTCACTTGAAAAAAGAAATATGGAGTGCTTGTACTTTTGGGCACCAATGCTAACAGACAGAACAAAGGGAACAAAGGATGCATATATGCCTAAAGTAGTACTTGTGGCGGGCTGTGTACTTTAGTACTTAAGTACTTGATTATGTTTGAAGAAATAAAATGCACCTGTGATTGAACAGAGCTAGTAGTAGTAGTAGCTGTGCTGACGTCCATGGTTACATGCTGACATTCGCTTATGCACTCGCCTGTCAATGTACTCCGTATGTATTGGGCTGGCGCTTGGGCACAAAAAGTCAGCTCTGTGTAAATCACGCCGAACGCCCAACTTATATGTGTATGTGTGAACTCAATTTTAAGTACTTACTTAAGTACATATATATCCGCGAGTATGTATCCAAGTAGCGGAGACTTGCCACCATTCTCATGTATTCGTTAGCTCATGCACTACTGCGTACCATATACTTCTGATCAGTTTAACGCTTTCAACATATATATATATATATTTTTTTTCAACATGGGCTCTGTCGGTGTTGAAGGTAATGCTCTATCCCCATTCACGTGTTGAATCCGTTCCATGGGCAAATCTAACGTATCAACAGCACCGGAAGATGTTTTGGTCGCCGCAAATGATTCACCGGCGCCCCCCGATCCGACACCGCAAGATGAAGCGGTGTCTGAAACCGAGCCACGACGTGAAAGAAGCTCTGAAGAGTCGACCGTTATCGCCAAAATGATCACGTTTCTCGATGACGATGTGACTTATGAATTCAGGAGGACCTTAAATAACCGCCTGCTTCTTGATAGAGAAGGGGCAAACGAATCGGGTTTAATGAAAGATTTTAATGCCTGGGACAGACTACCCAGCCTCGACGAGCTGACAGAAGATAAAGATTTTCTCATGGCCCGAAATATCATTCGGCGAGATTACGAGCAAGAAATGGACCGGCTGTTGGAGAAGCAGTTGGTTCAACGGCGATTTATGAAAGAAAGAGAAGACAAAGAGATGCAAGAAAAAAAAGAGGCCGCCGATAGAGATGGCATAGGCCAAAAGCAAACAAATGGGGAGAAGAAAGACTCAGAGTCGCAGCCACGTGAAGCAGCCCAGCGTTCTACTGATCTGGTGATTTTGCCTTGGAGGATCTTTAAATCCAACGGTAGCTTGGTCACTGCTTCAAACTGGGCTTCCAGCCCCGTGGTACAGATTCTTGAGGGTGACCCGGAGTTTAAATTCACTAGCAACCCATCGACAACAACCAGCAAGTCCGAGGTTTATACCGGAGCCACGGAGCTGCCAGAGAGAATTCGTATATCTTCCGAGTTTGCCATGAAGGTTTTTGGTATGCTTGGTGGACCTTCGTACGATGCTTTCGTTGTCTTCACGAGACCATTCACTTGGTTAATTGGCACCGAAACACGGCTTAGGTCATTCATAGGTGACCTCGAGGCTGCCGTAGTCACTCGTTCAGAAAGTTCATCACCTCCTGCAGAAGATGGTAAAGCCAATGAAGCAAGCTTATTTCTTCCAATCCCATGCTAACACTAAAAGCAGCAAACGATCAAAACGACACAACTGACAAGGAAAACGAAAGAAAAGAACTACTTTCACAGGGCACAAAGGAAGACCTTGAAGAGCTCAAGGTTGTTATCAAATTCATCGACACCTACATCAAGAAACGCGAGGCGTATCTTCAATCTCCTGCCGCAAAAGAAATTCACTTCTCCGATCTGCCTCTGATATTCAAGCCCCGCGACTTTGTTATTTCTGCCGACGAGCGGCAAGCTTATCAAGTTCTAGGTGTCAAATTCCCTAGGCATCGCGGAGGGAATAATTGGAAAGCATTTTTCTACCTAGACGAAGATAGAAAGGATCGCACGGCGGTCATCCGGTGTATCAGCATTGACTTCGACGGCCAGCGTATTGGACCAGTCATCAAAGACTTTGAGGTTACTCTCTTCACAGGAACAAAGTCTCTGGCATCACTGCCGATATATCTCTTGGCATTCAAGGCCCAACTCGATTCAACCTCGTCGACAACGGGACAACGCCCACCTGAACAAACTCCCTCGACCGCAGCTTCAAGCCTTGCGAAACTCAAAGAGAGTCTTATTGAACGTGGCCGCGTTTTTCTGGTCAACAGCATCCCCCAGCATATGCAGTACTCCGGTCCTAACATTGTAACACGTGAGGAAATTGATAGCCGAGTAGTCATTGATTTTGAAGAGGGATTCACCACTTCACCCGGCAGCGAATGGAAGCAAGCCATATCTGCTGTTCCGTCTTCTGGCTTCGGCGAGGATGATGACTACAAAGAATGCAGTAGTATGTGCTGCTATGATCAGCCTGTGTATCAACCCAAGAGGCCTGATAACAGATGGGAAGAGTATGTAAATGATAGCCTGGCAAAGCACATCGATGCTACTCACAACACAGCCTCAAAGCGATACCTGCCTCTCAATTTCTTTCCCCACACGGCAGCTGAAGTGCAGACATCTATGAAAGATGTGAGCGACGACTGCTTGCTCATTATGTCATATCGTGCTATTGGCTATGTTCTGAGAGACAGAGCCTGGGGTGAGTTCATGCACCTAGAAAATATCCCAAAGTGCAAGAACAAAACTAATACAGTGATTTAGCGATTTTGGACGTTGGCCTGCTGCAGAAGCTAGAAACAAAGGGCTACGGCACGAAGTCTTCTACGAGGGCCAACTCTAAGGATGCGCAAGGAAAAGGCTTTCATGACCTCGTTCTTCCAGATGGCCATGAAGAGATGGTGGTTTCTCTAATCGCACAGCATGCACGGAACAAATTACTGGACCGGAAAAACGAAGAGCAATATGACATTGTTCATGGCAAAGGTGAGCAACATTCGATATACCATAGAAAGACGCTTTAAACACTAACACGAATGAAACACTACTAGGAAAGGGTCTTATCATCCTGCTACATGGAGCGCCTGGAGTTGGTAAAACGACAACAGCTGGTATGTTCAAACGTGAAATGAGAAATATGCATGAGCATAAAGCTAAACCATACCTGCAGAGGCCGCAGCAGAGAAGTTCAATAAACCGCTACTCCAGATCACATGCGGTAAGTATATTCAAAGTCAAGAATGAACATCACAGCACAAAACCTAACATTATCAGGTGACCTGGGTTCTACTGCAAGGGACGTCGAGGAAGCTCTGAAACTGAACTTCAACTTGGCTAGCAGATGGAGTTCGGTTCTTCTTCTGGATGAAGCCGATGTTTTCCTAGCTACCCGTCGGCGGGATGACTTTGCCCGCAATGCGCTCGTTGCAGGTATGATCAAACCACTTGAATATCTCCTAGAAATTGTAAATTGAAGCTAACACGTGCTAGTATTTCTTCGGACGCTTGAATACTACTCGGGTATTCTTTTTCTCACAACCAACCGCGTTGGCGACTTTGACGAAGCTTTCAAGTCAAGAATCCACATGAGCTTGTACTACCCCCAGCTGACTGAGGAGTCCGCCTGGAAGATCTTCAATCTCAACTTTGAAATCATCCGGACCCGCTACAAAAACCTGAACCGGGAGATCGACATTGGCGTGTACGACATCAAGGCCTATGTCGAAAAGTACTGGAACACCAACAAAAAGGCTCGATGGAACGGCCGTCAAATTAGAAACGCTTGCCAGACCGCTCTTGCATTGGCCGAATTCAAAGCCCTGGAAGACTACGATCTGGAAGATATAAACGGGACCAAGGACATCCGAGTTCACCTGGGCTACGAGGCCTTGGAGACTGTTGCCAACGCCTACCTAGAGTTCAACAAGTACATCAACAAGATCCAGGGAGCTGATGACGGAACACACGCGTTCCGCCGTGGTTTGCGCGCTGACGATTCCTGGGATGAGCCGTCAGGTGCTCCCCAGAAGACACTCCTGGATTTAACAAAACATCCAGATGTCCAGACATCATCGTCCCTATCGATGATGCAGCGAGCCGGCCAATTGGACACCAACCAAACGGCATCCACCAAGCAGAATGTGGCTAGCCCCTCGTCAAGCTTAACTGCGCATTACCCGCCGGCTAGCCCTGTTCCTAGTGTAGCGGTACCTGCTCTAGCTCCGGGTCAAGCTTCTGGACAGTATTATGGACAGGGTCAGCCTACTATCAACCTTAACCAGTATGTTCCACCTGTACAGTATCATCAGACTGTAATGGCTGCTTCTGGTGCACATAGTGTGCAGTATCAGCCTCCTGCTACGCCTGTGACAGCTCCCGCTGCGGTTATGCAGCATACAACTACCTCCCCGCTGGCTGGTAACCAAGAAGGTCCTCAAACGATATCACCCAACGTACAATACGTAGCTCACCAAGCTCCGACGAGCCTGTACGCCCCCCAACCAATCGCCACCGAGTATAACGGCGGATATTCTTCTAGCACACAAACTCTTCAGCCTCAGTCTTTTCAAGGCAGAGCCTCGACACCAGCTCCATCCGTCACGCCATCCGCTGCGCCATCCGTGGCACAATCTGCCGTGCCTTCAGCTGCTGGTCGCTCGAGTGCGGCTAGAGAGTCGATTTCTCGCATGAGTACTGGCAAAGCCTCGCAAGTGGACTCAAACGTAAGCTCTCAAGATGGCAAGAAGAAAAAGAAATGGGGAATTTTAAGTAGAAATAGCTGATATTGAAGGGACCAAGGTATGTGGAGGATTGCTTTATTTTCAACAAATACAGGTGTAGTTAATGTGGATTTCTTTATGATCCAAGAAGCTTAGCCTCCTTTGATTTCTGTTTATGGCTTCTTTTTTTTTCTATTACTTTTATGATGTTTTAGTTGGTTTTAGTGTCATCAACTCATGTGCCCTTTTCCACTAAGCCGTGTCGTGACGAATTAAATCTTACAAAAACGACGTTCAAATCAAATGTCTTTGGCAGGATGTCTTATCCAACATCGGACTTGTACTAACTGACTTATGTAACAGGGTAGCACACGGACATGAGATGAGATGAGACACAGAAAAAACCAGCATATTCATCTTGCTCTTTCCATATGTAAACAAATATTCTTATGGCAGTTGTCAACTAGAAAAGACGATAATAAGTTGGACCCACTTATAGTACTGTTAGCACATTACGGCCTTAAACGTAGACATTTACTATCAACCAAAAACACTACCCAAAACTGATGTTCGAAGTTTCTCTCTCATATTCCTACAATGAAGACTAAAAATACGAAAAAAAAGATTCCATGCACAAGACTTCTTTTGGATGCATTGGTGGCCTGAGACACACTAAAAGTGGCTGTGGTGTACTTCGTGGCTTGTGCGACATTAACATTTTCTAGTCAAGCAAGACATAATTACCATGCACTTGGAATCAGAGTGGGTTTTGAATTTAACTGTCTCAGTCTGAAATGGAAGCACAATGATAGACCTCAAGCCACCTTTCCTGTAATATTCTCAACATATTAAATATTCACAGGATAGATTCATCTGCCTCCTGACCAAGTTCCATATGAGCGGAGATGTGGTTCAGAGTTGACACTAATAGCTTGCATCTGTCGTTTCGGCTAGCGGAACCTTGATCGGCATAGCTAAACTCTGTTTTTTTTTTGTTTTTTTTTTGGATACACAGATAAATGGCGCATCTACAAGGCTAAACAAAGCTGAACTACGCCACACCTACGGTCGCACAGCATACAAAAGAAAACGGACAGATAACCCAAGCGGATTTGAGCATTGACTGCGGGGTTTGCTCTTGCGTACGGGAGCACGATGTGCGCCACAGAAGCAGCAAGATAAATAAAAAGAAATACAGATTGAGTGTGGGTTCGGATATAATATCAATATTGCGTTGCTCAGAGGGTATTGTCTAGGGCATAGATTGGGTATGGTGATTTCGATAGTGGCTTCCGGGCTGTGTTGGGCCGCGAGACGCTCATGTCTTGATTGAAACTTCACGAGCAGTTTTGTGCAGAGCCGGCTCATGAACAAGATACAGCTCCAACATGAATGTTGTCGACAGCTGTTTAGCCCTAGATAACGCATATGTTTTCTGTAGTCTCATTATCGGCTGGCTGCATATGATTATCCCCTCTGTACAAGTAACACGACATGAACTTTTGCATCTTGGCGAAAGATCTCTTCCTGCACAGTATATTCCAGCTGCTAACACGCAATGTAGCCACTTCCTTGTTACCCTTCTGAGGCATATGCAGAGCTACATTAACCAGCATGTATGGAGTACTGTTGGCGCTGGTGGAGTGTACATGGAGATATTTGTCATTAGTGACGTCGGAGCAGACATCAGGTCAAGAAGAAAGCAAAAGCTGCGGACTCTAGATAAGAGCTAGTTGGACGGAGAGGCCTCCAGCTTGTTGTGGAGGCGCAACGGGTTGATATATTGAGCATCCAAGCTCCGGCCCACGCTGACGGCAGCAAATAAAGTGGTCAAGGTACCAACAACCAGTACCGGTATCGGTTATCACACTTTATCAGGCTGCAAGTTGCCTCGAGCATCCCTTTGAATTTTTGGAATTGCTACTATTGTAGCTGAAGCCGCTTCTCTTGACTGCCAGAGTCTCTTTTCTCAACAGCCAACCGCAATACCCGTACTTGAACTTTTGGACCCTTTAAACCGCCTCTCTTCACCCTGAAAAAAAAAAGATAGATAGAACGATGCACAACAATGTTTCTCGTATCACAGCCGTTGACGCCATCGCCGCCACTTGACAACAAAACAACTCTACGCGTGGCTCCAGCCTATACAGCCCAGTAGTACTACTTTTCTTGAGAGCTCCAAGGTTTGTTGGGACTTTCTCTTTTAGGTTAAAGTATCACTGAGGTCGAATTCAACCCCGATGGAGAAATGGGCTTGTTGGGAATTACGAGATGGGCTTGGTTTGCGATAGCCCAATGCAAATCGGCACGTTAGGCGACATGTGGTGAGCACAGTAACAACTTATTGGCTCACATTATGGCTTCTAGCCAGCAATGAGCTTCCTCCTTCAAAGTCGATTTGCCAATTATTTTCTCAGGGTTTATCCCACCCGACAAGTTGCAACTTAATCGAGCGGCCCCAAGTGCAGGATTCCAGTGCCTGGCTGGTTTTCTCATCTTGGTTTGATATCTTGGTCTCCTTTGTCCCTTTCTTTTGTCAATATTCTTTACGATTTGGCTTAGAGAAAAGTGGCCCGAATTTGTCAAGGTTTCGGTCGGCCATTGCTTCGCCATCAGGGTTTCCAGGGCCCAGGAACGGGGTTACGGCTTGGTCGGCGAAACGGGGATGATGCCTGGGGAAATGCACGAATGACTTGAATTTAAGTATTTATCGTCAGGTTCATGAACGATGGGAAGAAAAAGAAATCCTACAAAAATAATACAAAAGAGAAGAGAGAAGAAAAAAAAAAAAAGGAAAAAAAAATAGCAAAAAGGGATCTTCCATGTTCCGGAGCTATGGACAGCAAACTCCAGATGCAAATGTTATTTTCTTTTTATTCTTGTCTCGAGATTCGATGCATCAAGAGGATGAAGGAAACCAAGGCTAGACATGGACAAGCTCTGCTGCGGGGTTTTGAATTCGATATTCCGGGAATAGAATCCAGAGGCCAGCGCATATTGCAATCCTACAACAGGTGAACAATTTCTTTCTTTCTTTCTTTTTTTCCTTCTCTGTTTCTGTTTCTTTCCTTCGGTTCACGCCCCCCAACAAAAAGAATCGTTGCGATATCCGCCGTGCCCACCCACTTTCCCATCCATCGCCCGCTCCGGATTCTTGGGTTTCTTCCAAAAAGCCCTGTTGCCCGGATTCTTGGGTTTATTCTAAAAAGCCCTGCCGCCCGTATTCTTGGGTTTCTTCCAAAAAGCCCTGCCGCCCTTTTTCAACCATATCGTAGTTTACCCATAACCAAAGTGTCGGTCAAGCCATCTGGCCATCACCGTCTTATCGTTTGTCTTCAAGCTCCCAGTGCCTTCTGCATGTTATATCACGTCCCCCGCCCGCTATTTCTGGAGATTCTCTGCTCGCTTGCCAACACCTACCTTCCTTTATTCAATTTGTTTATTTTTAATTTTCTTGTCTCTTTTCCCTCTTGATTTTTATACTTCGTATTCATTAGTCTGTTTTTAATTATGTATTCAGGTCATCATCTGACTAGTTCACTGAGAAGAGCTCTAAGCGATGACCTGGTCCTTGTACACTCGCTCTAAGTTCTGATCTCATCTCGTCAGGCCTTTGTCCTTTTCACACTAGCCCGAGTCATTCCTTCGTTGAATCGAAAACTCGGGGCTTTTTATCCCACAATACCGCTCTATTAGGAAACCACATCGTGCTATTGCTCAATGGTCTAGTTTTCTTTTTATAACATCCCATAACTAGCGTTAGTAAGTACTACTACTAGTAGTAGTGTACTTGCAGTATGGCGAGTACATCGTGGTATCCTGTCCTTCTAGAAGTTCGACTTATCATTAGTATCTGCAGTGCTCGGACGCTGCAATAGCCGGACGTAACCAGAAAGCCGGGAGTTTGACGACACTTCATATCTAGCAGTATCTCACTTCACCTCTATGCCTCTCAAGTTCACATTCTATATAACCACCATCGGAGACACATAGGAGCTTTTCTCCATTGCAAATACTGTTCCGTTAGTCAAGCCCTGAGCTTCGTCGTCATAACCCTGTCTTGTTTCTCTGCCATATGTCTTTCGCCTCATCTCAAATGGCCTTGATTCTTCTTCTTCACTCCCCCTTCTTCTCCTTCACTCCCCCTTCTTCTCCTTCACTCCCCCTCCTTCTCCTCCACTCCCTCTCCTTCTCCATTACCTCAGCCTCCACACCTTGAAACAAGAACCGCAAGTCAAATGTCCGGTGGCAGGTGGCCCTTTTGGCTTTTATTCCTCCATGCTTGTCTCTAACAAACGTCCCCCTAAACATCGACCGGCGCCCCTCAAAACAGTCAGTCCGTTTTACTGGCCAGGATTTCGGGATATTATCCGGCCTGCATTCCTCTTCACGTACTCTTGTTTCTTTTCATATTTCATGCTAATTCTTCTTTTTTATTCCTTATCCCTTGACCGCACCCCCTAGATTCCTTCAATCGAAAATCCACCCTTTCTATACCATTAGCGTTTCTTCAATGAACGAATAGAACCCAACAAGGCCAATCCTAGTCAATTAGAGGAAGTGTGATCGGCTGCTCCAGCCGCTTGGGTCAGTCTTCACGACCCTGAAAAAACAAAGGCAAGCCCGTAGTTTTTTGCCCTATTTCTGTCTTTTCTTTATTTCGTCTCACCCTAGCCCGAATATTTCTGATTGCCATTCTGCATGCCGTTTCTGGCTGTTTGGAACAATCCTCAACTGCCTGGATATGCTTACTTCGCAATAATCTCAAGCCTTCAATTCAGCGTTTTTCTTCCCACATTCGCAGAATGCCGATCAACGCTAGTATCCAGACTCGCGTACACAGTATAGGCCAGAAATCTTCATCTCAAGGCTTACAATATGAGACAAAGGAGCAAAATGATGAGCCTTGCTCACCTCTCAGGTGACTTTTGACACTTCCACCACCGAGTTCCATAACCCTAGCATTCACAACCCCTGGTCAAGTTTATTACAACGACGCTACTTGTATTCTCTTGGTCGTACCTAAACCGCAGCAGTGTCCCCTTCAATATCCTTTGGTGTGTTAGGAGACTCGAAAACCGGAGAATCTTAATTGCCTTCTGCTTGGGCCCTTTCGTGTGCCGTGAGCCCCTGTCTGATAGCCAAAACATTATCCACAATAACAGCATCAATACCTTCCTGGACTTGTTTCTATAAGGTGTTAGCATACAATACCAAAAGTTCTTGGGCACAAACAAGGAAATGGGCTTACCTGAACCATCACCGGATCATTGTTCATAGTGCCGTAACTGACGCAGACAAGGCCGCTCTCCTTCAAAACTCTGATCAGTCTGGGACTGTTAATCAGAGGCTCAACAGCACTCACGACACCCAGCAGATTCCATCTGCTAGCGAATCTTACAGCCTCTTGCAAAGACGACGCTCTAACATCTCCAACCGGGCAGATACCAGCATCCGTCAAAAACATGATGGGAATTGACGGTTGCTTAAAGCTTAGGCACAAGCAGATATCCGGGTTGAAAGACGAAAAGATGATGTGTCTTGGTCCCGCAAGATCATAGACCTTGGAGAGAATCGTGTCGCAAAAAGAGTTGAGCTCGACGGCATACGTGTCCATCTCGTGCTCTTCACTCTCATGAAGCATGGGATACTTCATTTCAATGTTGAAGCCAACACTTTCGGGCAGCTTATGGAACAAGTCCTCCAGTGTAGCAAACGGAGCTTGGATGAAATTTCCACGGGAGTTGCCCTTGTAGCCCTGATTCTTGAAATCGCGGGTATGCTTCATGCGCTCATCCATAAAATTGTAGCCGTCACCGGCAAAGCCAAGAGTACGAGATCTGCGAGGAGGTCCCACACTAGTGCTTCTCGACTTTGAAGCAGACTTGGTACTAGGCGAAGCCGTCCGAGACGAGTCAGGGTTGATGTGCAGGAATTGCTCGAGAGTCAAAGTATGAACCGGAGCATCGATACCAGTCTCACTAACAAGGAAATCGTGGTAGATGACAGGAACATGATCTTTGGTGAGCTGCACATCGAACTCAACATATTGTGCACCCAGGTTGGCCGCAGCAATGAATGAGGGGACTGTGTTCTCACCAAGCTGCAATGACCTCGTAGAGGTCGCGTTCTTGCCCATACCACGGTGGCCGATAACCATGGTCGACGACATCTTCTTCCAGTACGTCTTGTCCGATGTGATCTCCATGTTGGGATGTGAGAACGGAGTGATAACTAAGAAGTTGAAGTTGACAGCGCCGATGACGTCGAGGTTGCTGTCAACAAGAGGAACGCAAACATCACCTTGAAGGTTCATTCTCTTGGCACCGATGGAGGGGCGGATAGAAGAGAGAAGCGCCACAGCACGACCAATTTTCTTTCGCCCGGCAGAGTAAGTGGGCACTAGATCGAAGAAAATTTTCACATCAGTGGCATTCGTAGTGGTGAAGACGATGGGATCTGTCGAAATGTTTTCTTGAGCTGGAAGATCAATAACAGTAGGCTCTCCTTGGGCACCAGAGGCGGAGACAACAATAGAAAGAGCGGTATCAAGCTCAGTGTTGTGGGCAGAAGTCATCGGGACCTGGTCGAGCTGAACAGCCTCAATGACCTTGCGCATATCCATCGAGCCAAGGCTCACAAGCACCAGACTCTCGTCGCAGAGATATCTGTGACCAAAAGACTTGATGGGCTCCGGAGCCTTACCATTCGAGCGACGGTTTTCAATCAAGGACGTGGTAGAGTTGTCGTTTTTGTTGAGAGCTACCGGGGAAGTTGAGATCTGAAGTGTCTGCAGCGACTTCTGCAAGATTTTCTCCTGAAGGAAATCAGCAACAGCCATATGACCACGAAAAGCAGCATGTTCCTTTGCTGTCCAACCCGATGAGTCAATGAGCTCAAGCTTGGCACCACGCTCAAAAAGAATCTTGACAGAGTCCATCTTTCCATCAACAGCCGCCACATGGAGAGGGGTCCAGGCGTAGGTTGCCTCAATGGCGTTGATGTCGGCTCCCCCATTCAGAAGAACTCGGGCACAATCAACATTGCCATAGCGCGACGCAATGTGAAGTGCAGTCTCGCCGGTCTTGTCCTGCCAGTTCAGATCGATTCCGGCATTGACAAGCATTTCCACAATGATGGAAAAGTTCGCCTTCACAGCGATGGCCAGGACAGAGCCAGAATTAGGGGCGGCTTTGGGAGATCTTGAACCAAGTTCAGTGGTAGAATTCCAGTTCTGGCCTGCGAGCAAAGCCTTGGTGGTCAACGGGTGGCCGCCAATGACACTGAGGTGGAGCGGAGCGTAGCCATCCTTGTCCTGCCATTCGGGAGCATCCAAGCCATTATCGACGTTGAAAAGCCCCCATTTCTGCATATTCTTCATCAAGATAATGCAGACGCTGACAAAGCCGAACTGGGCAGCATAGTGAAGAGGGACTCTGCCGGAGCTGTCTTGGCTGTTGATGGCAGAACGCTGCTCGGGATTTAAGTGATCCAAAAGATAGGAGAGCATTTGCACTGCCTCGTCATCCTGGCTCAAAAGGAACGGTTCCTTGTCGTTCAAAGTCAGATCAGACAGCGAAACTGGTGGCTTCATGTACTGATCTGAGAACTGGGAGCCGGCAACGATGCCATTCGAGCCGTTATTTCTTGTTGTGCTCTTGGTGCGGCCAATATGAATGACCAGACGGTGAATGCAGTTCCTTCCGTTGATGTCATCAGGCTCGTCAAGCGACTTGATATGCGACAATAGGAAGTCGACAGATTTGTGTGCCCGTGAAGAAATTGCTCTCTGCATGAGATTGAGCAAGAAGGACTGAGAAGACGCATTCGTCAAGATGTTGGCATTATTAAGTTGAGTCTCAAGACTGGTGACGTTATCCTGTTTGACAGCTTGATGAAGGTCATCAAGGACAGATTGCGGCAGGAGAATCAACGAGCCCTTGATCGAAGCCCGGCTCATAGAGTGATTAGAAGTGACTGAGCGTGCGTCGTCGAGATTTCGGTTGTCAGCCAGAGTCGAAAGCCATTTGTTGATGCTGCCAAGAGCACGAGTGACAAGGGTATCCTTTGCAAACTGCTTTGGGTCAACCTTTGTCGCAATGTACCGATGCTGAGTTGTAACATCGGGGAGCTTCTTGTCAAGCTTCTTGGTGATCTTGACGAAACCACGGCGATTGATTTCACCAAACCACTGAAGTTTACGCAAATTACCACGCAAATCGAGGAGAGCCCCCATGAGCTCTTCAACTTCATCATCGTCCAAGGACGAGATGTCGTCCATTGAGCGGCCGTAGCGCTCTTGAAGAAGATTCATGCGGTGAGTGAACTCAGCCAGCTTCTTGTTGTAGAAGCTGTCGACATCTTCCAGATTTCTATCCAGGGCGTAGAAGAACTCTTAAACAATAATGGTCAGATGCTAATCATTGAAATATGAGCAACGGATAATGGACTCACCGGCGAGATCAACAGGATCTCCTGCCGCTGAGGCTTCTTCAGCGTTTTTGATGAGCCTTTTCAGGCCCTTGTAGTTGATGTAGAAGGCCGCCCATTCGGGGACCTGATTGCGGGGAAGACTATAATCAAGGTGTTAGCATTGACCAAGTATCCACTGCTAGCCATTAGCGTGCTATATCTTGGATTTCGAACTTACTTCCGTCCGAATTTCATGGTTGCGGCCTATTGGCGACAAATCTCAATCAGAAATCAAAGGAGAAGCAAAGTCAAGTCAGGGACCAAGGATGGGCATATCCTGTAGTTCAACTAAGCCGACTTGAGACGCAATCAGCGCAACGAGAGGAATGTATTGAAGTCGGAAGGAACCACAACAAAGGGGCGATTGAGAGAAGATTTTGAATTGACGAGTGGATAGAAACGAAATCAATGATGGCTCATCTTGACAGAAGTGTTTGGGGATTTTGTTGAAGATAAAGGAAACAAAACAACAAGAATGGGGACTACGACAGAAAAAAAATGTTAGCAACTTCCTGTTTTCGCAAGGAAGAAGGCTGGATGGAAATGACTGGTTTGCAGTTGTACACCGTATATCCATTAAAGGAAGGAACAGTATCTTTAAGTTTACAGTTAACACGGCGGTCGAGCTTATCCACACAGAAACTTGGTGGGGCCACTAGTTTTACACACTGTGACAACCGACTCCTTGCGCCATAGTGGTCTCGAAAGTCACCTGTAGCTGTGGATATAGCCATCACGTGCCCACTAATATCTACGCATCTACAGTGTTACTTTAGTGGCGCACACACGGCCATTAGCGCTTCTTGCTGTGGAAGTTGCTCTTCCCCCCGTCACAAAGAATAGAGGCTCTTCACCAATGACAAGCTAGAAAAATCTACCCGCGAGGTTTCTAGATCGATGAGTGGCTCAATACGGAAAAAAATAATAGTATACGGTGTCAACACGACGACTGCGGGGGCAATTGCGATGGAGAAGTTTGATCGTGATGTTCACTTGATTCACAAAGCGCAAACAATGGCGGGGCTGCCGATCACCTGGAGGGCGACATGGAGGTAAAAATAGAAGGTTAGCCCGCTCGGGCCGGAACTGCCAGGTGCCATGGTGGCAAGAGTAAACAAACTAAGGCAGGGTCAAAGTCGGTGAATCGGGTGCATGCCTTGTGTATAGCGTGTATACTGTACCCACAAGCTACTTTCCTCTTTCCAGACGCCACCATTTTCTTGTCGCTACTCGTCTTTTTTTGTAGTCAACCTATTTTGTTTATTGGGTGTACCTTTGACTAGCCCGCCGGTCGTTAAATGTCCAAGAGCTTTTGCGTCACTAAGCAAACTGATATTTCCACAGTCTACCCCTTCGCACTGCCTCTTATTTTCTCACTACTATCACTCGCAAACGTTCATTTTACGGTGTACAACACTCATTGCATATGCCCAATACTTCGTACATATGCACAGCAACGATTCTGCGCTTCTTCGACCATTCAGAGGCTCTCACGACAGCACCGTTAACGCATCAAAGAGGAGGGCATCTCAATTGGCACTCAAGTTCCACACTGTATGCAGTATCTTAGCCCTCGGCAGTCGGGAAAAAAAAACTAGCACGTAGTACTACTACTACTACTACTACTACTACTACTACTACTACTACTCCGTACTCAGTATGTTTGTAGGCAGATGGAGAGAGCATTTTGGGAAAGTGACCACATGACCATCTGCTGTGGTTACCATAATCAGGTACTAATAGCCCATTTAGGGCACGGGAGCCCTGTCGCTGAAGACGCTTACTCATGTAGTAGAAGACGTATATGCATACGATCCGTACGATATGCGCTCGGCAACCATTATCCACGGCCTACCACGTAGATGCCGACCGCATAGAAGCCGCCACAAAAAAGGATTTTCCATCCCTACCAAAATACCAAACTCGATTAAATTGTGATATTTCATCATGAATAGTCTTTAGTCTACAGTAGTAAAAATACAGCATGTTATGCCCCGCCCATTCCCGTTCCAAATACCCTACCCAGTGTAAACTGTGCATATAGAAAAGCCGAATATCATACCCTATCAGCTCATTAACTTCCAGTCCCTGGCTCTATGACAACCAGGTCGACTGCGATGGTACGCTACGGCGGAGCGACTCCATCAAAGAAATCTTCTTCTTCATCTGCGCATCCGCATCGATGCTGTCGTTAACCGGTAGCGAGCTTCTTTCCCATCCCTTGAGCTCAATACTCCTTCTCGATGCATAGTAAGCTGGAGTGTAAGGAGCCAACAACTCAACCCCCTTAACGTCTGTCGAAATTTCCAACGCCTGAAGCGCTTCATTTGTCTTTTTTATGAGAGCCTGAGTATCGCGGATGTTGTTGGAGACAATGCGGCTCACCACCACGGCCTTCAGACTCGCTTGCGCATCAATATAATCCTCGTGTGTGAAATTGTTGAACTTGGGCTCGTGTTCGCTTTCCGCCATAATATTGTTTCCAAACCAACTCTGAGGCGAGGCGGCCGTCCAGTGGAAGTTGAAATCTCTCATGGCAGCCTCGGATTCCTTGGCCAGCTCGGCCGTGTCGAGATCAGAAGACAGAGCGGCGCAAAGCCGGGTAGTAGCCCGCTCTATTTGCTCTGATTGTAACCGGAGATCGTGGAATTCGATAGAGTTGAGAAGCACTTTAAACCCATTAACGTCAACGCCGGTACGACCGAAAACATCCTTCTGGATGACTTCAGGGACATCTCTCAGCCCCGAGATTGACAGCAGGTACTTGATCTGATGCAAGAGAATGGTCTGGAGCTCGACCTCGCGAGACAAGAATATATCCAGGTATGTTGGCACGGAAGCAAGAGTCCGAATAATCATGATTGCAGCAACGCGGTCCAGGGCATAAATGCACATGCCGAACAACTGCACGATGGACCATGAGTTGATGACATTACCAAGCTGCAAACTCTTGCAGAGCATCTCTGCAGCATCCTTGAGCTTGTAAAGGCCTAGAAGCCCCTTGATGATGACTTCGAACAACTGCCTGCCCTTGTCTGACGCAGATACCAAAAGACTTTTGGTAGAGTCTGGCGTAGCAACCGAGGTAAAAATGTTGGAAATGTAGTTGTAGAATAAGCCGGTTCTGTTGGCCTCCTTGCTGTGATTTAAGAGGCATACAGCTGTGGCGTAATCGGTGCGGTAGTTTCGGAAATGCGAGCGCGCATTGAGGACGAGCTTTTCGGCAATGGTGTGGTAGCCGACCTCACTAAGACGGAGAAGAAGTGAGTTGTACGTCTTTCCACTGGGCGCAACAGGCGATACAAGCAGGTTGTAGCAGAGGTTCTCAATGGTGGATGATCTGCTTGCTTCGATGCCCTTGAGGAGGTATTCTTGAAGGGTTGAATGCGTTTTTCTGGCTTCATAGTGTGGCGAGTTGTTGAACCTGGGGTAGTCTTGGGAGAGCAGCGCTTCGATTCGTGTGCGGAGATTTGAAGGCTCAAAGCTGTCGGTATACGATTGGTCCATGCTGCTGAGAATTGATCTAACGAAATTCGAGACCTCGCCCTCGCGAAGAGAAAGTTCGGACTCTGAAAAGTCCTGGAGCTTGGTCGACTCGCTCGTGAGGTCTTCTTCCAGCCACCTTCTCAGACGCTTGTAGTTTGTGCGCTTCATAACCGGAATCGACTTCCAGTAATCCGAGGTCATGAAAGCCTTGAACATTTTGGTGCCGTGCTCCTCCCACAACAGATATGCCGGCTCGCGGCTGCTGGAATCAGGCACAAACTCCCGGTCGCTTCCCCAGGGGGCATCTTCTTCGGTGACGATCCGCTCCATCTCCTGAATCTTTGTGGAGTGCTTCTTGGAAAGCATCTCGTTTTCCGCCTTGAGTGCCGCAATGGCAGACTTGGTGTCGTTGATCTGGGCATCGAGATCGTCTCGTCGCATGTCTTTAAATTTCGCATCGATGACGGCAAAGGTTCCAAATGCAGCCGTGTAGCATCCAGTAACAACTTCGCTCAGTGTCGGTTTGCGTGTGTTCGGGCCGGTGGTGATTTTGCGGACGGTCGTCTTGACCACAGTCAGGCAGGACCGACACCGGCAGGCCTGTGCCTTTCCGGCTCGGAACAGACTCTGCATCGTCGGAATGGTCGGCAATTTGCGGCCGACTTTCGGGATAAATTGAACTAATAAAAGAAACCTATCGCAATCGTGCTTGATTCCGCGTAAATTGACAGATGGCGCGTGGTAGTCCTTTGGTCGCACTACGTGCAGGCGGCTTCTCGACCGAGTTTGCCGCATTTGCATGGCTCAGAGTGGCACCCTGCGAAAAGTTAAGTGTCACGTGACTTTTGCTGCCTTGCTAAAGCTAAGGCTTATTGGAAACCCAGATCCAAGAGCCTGCCCCTCCCCCGCGCTAAGCTCTATTGACTTGCGCTAACTGAAGCTTCTACTGCGAAGTCTCGCGATTATTGAACAAAACTCAATTTTTAGTATTTCCTTTTTTTCCACCAGTAAACAATTCTCTACAATGTTCGCCCTGTACTTGACTGCCGAGCTCAACGGGTACGTACTATCCTCCTATGAGTATTTTGTAGAGTAACAAGCTAATATTTCGTTATTATTAAAAAGTGTAACCAACCTCCGTCCCAGCGACACTGAGGAGGAGCCTTTCTGGTACACTTTCACTGTGGAGTGCACCTCTTGCAGAGAGACCAACCCCAAGCCCATTGCTGTCAGCCGCTTTGTAAGTTTCTTCATAATGAATAAAATTTATGGCATCGCTGACAAGTTGTAGGAGGAGAATGAGCTGAGTGGCAGCCGTGGCGAGGCCAACTTTGTATGGAAGTGCAAGAACTGCAAGGTAGGTTATTTTTGAAGTATTGGGCTGATGCAATATGCTAATGGAATGCTATAGAGAGAGTCGTCTGCTTCTATCAAGGCTGCTCCCATTGCTTACGAGCAGAACGAGCCCGCCAAGCGCCAGAAGATTCTGGAGTTTGACTGCCGTGGCCTTGAGTTCACTGGTTTCTCTGCTGAGGTAGGCTTAAAAACGAGCTGTATAGTTTCAAAGCTAACATTTCACGATAGGGCACATGGTTGGCCGATGGCCTTGAGACCAACACCAAGTTCACCGAGGTCGAGATTACTGAGGATTGGTTTGACTACGATGAGAAGAGCAGTGAGGAAGTCAGCATTGTGGACCTGAAGTGGGAAGTTTCTCGTGCTTGATTAGAATAAGATAAAATAAAATGCATGCACGCAGTGTTAGGGTTAGCAATATGCTTCGAACCTCTTGAACCCTAGATAAAACAAAGAAGCAAAACAAAAATGAAACGGCTTTGAAACTTTATTGCTCACTGATATGATATGGCTACAAAAACGAATGTTCAAAAGATAATGATGGCACGGCAAGTAAAAGATGATCTCCAGCCAAAAATTTATGAGAGCGACGAGATTCGAACTCGCGAGGTTTCCCATTGCGGTTTTGGTTAATGGTTATAACCTAAACACAACGCCTTAACCACTCGGCCACACTCCCATTGGTTGATGGATGTTGTTGAAATTGAGCTCCTCAATTGCATTTATAAAGATATCATAATGTAGCGCTGCAAAGCTCTCCGAGAAAAGTCATCCTTGGGCCTCACAGCCGATGATAGTTCACCAGTTATTGATTTACCATTAAGTTGAAGCTTTTTTTTTTTTTTCCTTGATCAAACGCAGAAAATAGCATAACATTGCTTTCTTGCGCCGCCCCACAAAACCTTCAGTTACACTAGCTCGATGCAAACTTTCTTGTCTTATGAAGCAGGCTCCACAAAACGGGTGGATTCGAGCGACTGAGTCTGAAGCTTGATTTGAACAAGACATCTCCTCTGGACTTTCTATATCCATAGCTTTCCTTCACCACGAAAACAATTAACAACTATCCACAATGTTAGACGACGAAGACGCGCCGAATGTTGATCGTCTGGCCGCCGATGAGGGCCACATGGACGAAGATGGTGCCGAGGATATGGCGCCTGATTTCCGGCTGTTCGAAGCCATGCTCAAGAAGAAGAAGGGCTACTCAGGCACCTCGATCCGCAAGGGCGAAAAGGACTTTGAAGAGCACGGCACACAGGCGCAGTCCAACACGCTGGAGCACAGTCGGCAGGTGATGGAGGAGATTCAAGGGTACGAGCGCTTCCACAAATACGACACCTGGAACCGCGGATGGTTCTTCCCGACGTACTGGACAGACGACCTGGAGACAAAGGTCAAGGATCCCTCAAAGTTCAAGGCGTTTGGAAAGGACGATCTTTTCCTGCGCAACCGTGTCGTGGTGGTGGAAATGTTTACAGGCACGCTCCAAAAGTCTATCGGACGCACAATTCCCAGTGTGACAAAGTTCCACCCCGCATTTGGAAAGTCATGGCTGCTCCCAGAAGAAGCCCTGTTTCTTGTCGAGAGAGGAAACCTTGATTTGTGGTACCCGAGCAAACCGCTGGACGAGCTGATGCCCGGATGGCCCCGTGATGTTGCCGAGCAGAGAGGAAACAGCGAGAAGCCCTTTCCTCAGGCGAAACCTGATCCTGGCGACTATGAGAAGGGTACACCGCTAAGTCTGCAGGCTGCGTATGCTATGTTGATTGGCGAGGAGGGAGAAAAGGGCAAAGTCAGTCTACGCCGCTACCAGGTGTATGCCCATTTGAAACGCGCTGGCTTCCACGTGTTTCCAGCATGGGAGGAGGACGAAGAGGATACAAGCGAGCCATGGTCTCTCTGGGGCTGGATGGCTTCGCTTCTGGATACATCAAGCCTGACAGAGTCACAGATGGGTCCGTTGGTACGACCAGGAATCCACTATTCATACAAATCCATCTACTCGCGTCTCGAGCAGGTTCCTCGGCATGTTCCGTCGGCGAATCCGACGGAAAAGAAGAAGCCCGAGCAGCCGTTCAAAGTTGACTACTTTGTATGGAAGGCTGATGGCGCACCATTCACAAAGGGCAAGCCGCGTGCGCCTGACTTTAGAGTGTGCGTGCTTGACTCCAAGGATACCACGATTCCCACCTTGGAGCAGATTACTGCGCTGCTCGACACGACGCCTTACTCGCCGCCGCTGGAGTCGTGGCAGGGACCCGGAAGAATGCATCAGCGCCTTAAGCATGGCCACCGCAATGTGCTTGTCGCCGTGGTAGATTGCGGCATCATCAGCTTTTCGCGCTTCTCCGAGACGGCTTTTGCGCTGGAGTCTCAGGTTCCGCGATTCGATCAGCCTCGGAATCCCCGCGGTCGGAAGAACGGTGGCGGTCGCGGCGGTCGCGGCGGCCGTGGAAGGGGGAGAGGTAGAGGAGGACGTGGTGGACGCGGAAGAGGTGGCTAAACCTCGTGTATTCTTCTACCATGTATGGGAGTCAATTGGCGATGTGTCTAGATAGCAGATACCCTTAAATTCCTTTCAGAATGAAACGTTTCGAGTCAACCCCACGAAAATTATTGATGATTATTATAGCCATTTTAAGGGCCGGAGGCATTGCTTCACTTTATCGGCCCCTAAAAAACGTACTTAGTAAGTCTACTGGATAGTGCGGGGCAACGAAGCTAAATTTATCATGTACCCAAATATGCACTGAATACCAGTTGCGACGTAGTGCTGCCGTCACCCGCAAATGCAATAGAATAGTATTTTAATGGCATAGCATCCTCACTTGATGCATTAGTGCAGCACATGCTTGTTTGTGCTGTAATAATATCATAGAACGCAGGTTTGTAGAATACCGGATGACTACTCTGGATATAATCAACTCGAAATATACTGATTTCTAGTTGTCTACAAGGCTGTGCCTAGAATTTGACCTACTTTTATCATCCCCTTGAGCTTATTTGTAAGTTCTTTTTTTTTTTTGCACATCTTGGTAGACAAGTGGTTGCACCAAGCTGCAAGCTTGTGTTTGACATTGAAAGAGGCAATATTCGATTATTTATCTACAATAGAAATATCATGTATAGATCTTAGAAATAGTCTCAATTTACAACAAACCGATCGCTAAATCTGGCGTGAAGTCGAGTGATGCTAAGGTAGTTAAATTCACATGCAGTCTCAATCACATCTGAACGCAGAGTGCACACTTCAGATATACTTAAATCTTGCACAGGGATTATTGATTAGTATATGTAAGTATGTCAATTATCATTTTAGTGATGCAATGCAGAATTGTACTTTCTCATTGGTATGTACATACACAGTTACACAGTAGCACTATCAGCAATTGAGTTTGCGTCCTGAAAGGCTAATGTAAAAATAAGCTAGCTGGGATCCTCAGCTATAGAATAATATGTCTTAAACATCAGTCGCTTCTGCCTACACCTGCATCTGATCAAATCAAAATAAAGAGACAGTAAGGAACAAATAAGTAAGTTTGACAACTGTACTTACTAGTCGGACCGTCAGCCTAGCATGCAAGGCTCGCAAAGCTCTATCAACTGGACGTTGTAAAAAAAAAAAGACTTCTTTTGGAAAGTCTAATTTGTGCGAAAAGAAAAAGAAAAAAAAAGTGTTAGCGTGGAAAATTCTGCAAATTGAAGACCAGTTTTATATAAAACAGTACTTGGTACTTTACACAGTATAAGTACTTCATACTTGTGTACATGTTGGATGTACTTACTTAAGTACTATGTGCTTAGTAGCGAAGTACTCATGTGGCACAAAGCAAAAACGGGGTTCTTGCTAATAAATGGCTCAAGCATATCAGATCAAAATTGCTTTTGATCTGCACAAAGTTATCGAAGACAGACCATAGCAAATAAATATTGTTGCTTTTACTCCCTTGACTTAACTAAGCCTCGTCTCAGTTGCATTTTTCTAGTCTTATCTTCCATTAGTTCGTGTTGTTTACGTCGTACCCTGACCCTTCCGTCGTAATATTTAAGAGAAGTCTTCAGGTCTCTATCCCTGTTACAACTCCCTTTGGCACAGCACAACACACACAGTTCTGCGTCACATTACAGTTGTTAATTGAAAAATAATAAACAAAAACTGCGCGACTTTTCCAATCTGACATGCTAGTACAAATTGCCAAAGTTTTCGCTGAATTCTTCGTTCCCCATTTATTTCATCTAGCCCATTACCTAATTAATCCCGTGTTTCCAATTAATCAATCTAGCACCGCGCTCATCGTTCCCGCCTTTGTCTGATCATGTCCCACTAACTGGATCAATGACCCCAGTGGTTATCGCATCATGGCCTACGGTTGCGTTGTGTTATTTATGAAATTTGCTCCTCCAGTCCAGTCCAGAACTGTCGTTATGGCCCCACTACGGATTGCCGGGCCCGCTGAAGCTACAAAGGCCGACTTTCAACCTAAACAAAGGAGAACCAAAATAATAAAGATGGACGCATCCGTTGACGTGAATTTTTCCATTCAGCCCCAACAGTTCTAGGCTGACGCCATAGTCGAGCTTTGGAGACACATTCGTTAAACTTGGTCAAGTCGGTTACTTTACTTGGTTGTTTACTTTACTTTGTTTGTGCATCATTCGCCATCGTCGCACAGTTTGCACTGCATCTGTCATTTAGCAAGCAATAAACCGCTCCGCTTCTTCCCCCCTCCCCCTTCCTTCTGCCGGCTCTGCCTCTAACTTGTTGTACGTTATCCCCTCCTTGCATGACGAGCTTATTTTGCATTACAAATTTCGCGCGTGTTGTTGGCAAGAAGAAAGCCATCTACTGAAAAAAAAAATGAGCACAAAACCTCCAACCTATCCACTTGCCAGGAAGTGCGGGATTGCTGCATTTGCTATCTTTTTAGAAAGTTTCCCAACTTAGTCAGGTCACCGTTTTTGGGGTGTAGCGGCACTGAAATTTGATGTGATTCGCCACTAAGTATGAAGGGCCTGGCCCACTGTGGCCACCACCAGCCAGACCAGGTCAGCCTGGTACTTAAGAATATAAGTGGGACGCAACCAACAACAACGCAACCAACATAATAATAATACATGGTGCTGCCAGTACTGTACTTTAGTACTACAAAGTTAGCGTATAGGCGCAGGTGCTAGCTGCTGTTTTTGCCATCAACTCATTCCATCCCGGCTTCCTTCAATTTCTGCCACTTTCCTTTTGTCCCGTGCTACGTTGATTCTTGATTCGTGTGCATATATAAATTTATTCCCACCAGACCCGCAACTCATATCGTGTCAAAACACGACAACCCACGGGAATTGATTTTATCTCGTACTAACTGAGGCCTATACTTTCCTTTTTTCTTCTTCTTCGCATTCCAATCACAGCTGCCAATTCTACCATACTTCTTCCTGCGGTATTTACCCTCTTTCGGTGTTAATTATCTGGTACAACTTATGGCAACTACTCTTTTCCTCGCACCAAGCACATCCTATTACCACTAATAGTACCACTTGCAGTAGTGCCATAACGGTCAGGGTTAGCTTTGTGTTCCATTCAAGTAGTTACCGGCCACAGCCAATCTGGGGTTTCCATTAGCTTGATTTGCCTTATTGTGCCATTTTTTTTCTCTCCCCTTCAATTTTCTTTCTCTTTTTCTTCTTCTCCATCTCATCTCTCTATCTTTTTTACTTTCATCGATTTTCCCCCCTTCAATCGAATATTTGTCCCTCTGACGACAAGCACAATATTTCTTATTCCTTGCGACAATTCGATTTAACTCACCATCAATCAAGAATCAGTATCCGGTCTATTGTATCGCCAACTTATCCAGCTACACAGACATTATGGCCGACTCAGATACCACTGAAGACGCCCAAAGCACTGGCCCAGTTTCGACTCTTTCTGTGGCATCGGCTCAAGCGCCAGCTGAAGTGCAAACCGACATGAAAATGGACGTACAACCTGAGGCTCCCGCCCGTGAAGCTTCGCCTGCTGACGTCTCTCCCGTTGACGCCAAAAAGAGTACTCCACCGGATCAGCAAGAAAGTTTGAGCGCGTCAGCTGAGCCAGCTGCAGTTACAGAATCTCCTGCTACAGATGCAACTCCGGTCTCAACTCTGGATGCAACTCCGGCTCAAGAAATAATCCCAGAGACTGCTACAGAGACCGTAATCGAAACTACCACAGAGACCGCTCCAGAAGTTGCTTCAGAAACTTCGTCAACCACTGCTTCAGATAAAGTTCCAGAAACAGCTACAGCCACAGACTCAACGTCAAACCCAACTCCGGCTGCTGACCCTATTGAGTCCACCGAGGCCCCGGCCGAGAGTATGAGGTAAGAAACCTAATTCCTTATTTTCATTCCCCCCCCCCCTTCCATGCGTGCACCGATGCTTTGACCCAATTCCTTGTTTTTGGGCACCTATCCTATACCACTACAACCTCTTGCGATCCTTTCTCCGTTGTACATAGGCACATTCCACCCCATTCCGTTATTTATCCCCAGAAACAAAAACCCAAAAGAAAGGCTGGAGTCGCGCTGCTGCCGTGCTGTATTGTGGCCTGTCCAACGCATGTGCGTCAGACAAGCAGGCATCTCCATCTCTGCTGCACGCTATAGATGAGGCCATGCAGGCCCGTTGGCAATTTCTTTTCTCTTTCCCTCATCGTTGCACAAAGCCGCAAGTTGTTTGTTGCTGTGATACACAGCCAGTTCGGACCCTATTTCTCGTTCAAACTCTTGCTGGTCGTTTACTTTTTTTGTTCACATTCAAATTACGGCTTTCCAAACCCAATTAATTGTTTCTTTTTTGCATCTATTATTTTCCCCTCGCTTTTTGCGTGTATGTCCTGACATAATCCCTTCTTGCTCTTTCCGCTTCTTTGCTGAACCTGTTCGCGTGGTTTTCTACACTACCCTTGATCAGGCTTAAACTCCATTCTATATATATTCATGATAGCAATGGGCACTGTGCTAGCCTTGCACTTTGATTGACTGGTTACTACCACAATTAGTTGACCGTCATTTTCAATATGCCCCGCCACTTTGGAAACTGTAAACAAGTTGTTTATTGGTCTTTCCAAGCCGGACTACCATTTCTGAAAACAGCAATAACCATGGCAGCAACAACAACAAAGCCCCGATCCACCTATACATAACCATTTCTTCCTTTTCTGACAACCTTCCCCAATCTTTCTCTGTCTTTTTTTCTTTCATAAGTGCTGCACTCTGTTCCCGGCTGTGCTTCCATGGCCCATTGCAACTATTGACCAGATATTCGTCGATTCGGTAATTAACATCCCTTCTAGCACCATGCCTTCTATTCTCATCGACGACGGAGAGGATAACGAAGACAACCTTAGTCCTCCTCCAAGCGGCTCTGTGAGCCCTCCGTCTAGCTACCTCAAAGCCCAGACGCCCAAAGGCTCGGTTACTGCTGAAACTGTCGCTAGCGGGTCTCCCCCGCGTGTCACTTCTGACGATGAACAGGCCAATGGTGATAGCTCCGGTAACGACGAGAGAAACACTCCGTACACAAGACGCAAGCGTTCTTCAATGTTTGACGATCAAAGCGACGAAAAGTCACCCGAGGGCACCAGCGCTGCCGACGAGGTCATTCCCCACCACCCGCTGCGCCGCCCGGGCCAAACAAACACCGCCAAGCTTGTTCTGGTTGGCTACTGGCGTGCATCGACTGTCCCGGCGATCGAAAAGAAACACAGTGTGGTCTGCTTTATTGATACCCGTGACCGCCTCCGGACCCGTGTTCAGACAACGACTCGCAAAGGCCACCCCGTGGCTGTTCAGTACCCGATGCCTTCGGGTGGTAGCTGGGTCCCGTTTGATCAGATTGTCTTTGAGGATCATTTAGTTGGCCTTGATCAAGCCCAGATCAAGGAATACGTCAAGATTCGCACCGAGACCATGGAAACCGAGGCCTCTGCAAGCGATTCTGCTGCTGCTGATCACCGTGCCGTTGAGGAGGCGATTCGCCGCGTTAAGTACGGCAGCCAGCCCGATTCGGGTATGCCTATTGCCTATGGCGCTGATATTCCTGACCAACCCTCTGGTCCTTATGCAGCTGCCAAGAGAAGACGTACCGATAGTGGCTTTGTCGCTTTGGCTAACAACGAAAACAACAACGCCAACAACCACCACCACCATGTCGGTCCAATCCCCTTTACTTCCGTCGGCATTGCGCAGAACCTCCAGCCGCTCGATCCGCTCCCGGGAACCCGTCCTACTCGAATTCTTATTGGATATTGGCACGGTTCTAGTGAAACCGAGGAGCGTGACCGTCATGCCGTTTATGGTATTCTCGGACAGAATGACATGTTCCGTGTCAAAGTCGTTCGTGAGACTCGCGATGGTCGTTTTGTCGATGGCAACTTTCCCTCTGGTGCCGGCGCCCTTTGGATCCATTATGAGGAAGTTATTCTCGAGCCACACATAATGGGCATGAGCCGCCACGAAGTCAAGGAGTATTGCCGTGTTCGCCAATGGCAGATTGACCGCGGCGAAAGCGATGAAGAGCGTCGTACCAATGAAAGCTTTGCCGTCCAAGAGGCTCAGGCCCGTGTGGCGCATGGCTTCCGTACTGGACAAATTGTTATGATGAGCAAGCCGCCAGATGACAAGGTGCATCTGGTACCCCAGATTAGCTCAGGTACTCAGCAATACCATGAGCTTCGGCCTGCTCCTCCCGCCGCGGCCGCTCATGACGATGTGCGTCGTACTGCCAATGGCCGTCGCTCTCTTCCCGACTCGCGCGTTTCGACTTTTCGTGCAATTAACGACCCTCACTCCGCTGAGCCCTCGCGTCAGCTTCCAATAGCTAATACGGCGAACATTTCCTCGTACAATGGTGCGAGTACCAGCTCTGCGCCCCCGTCCAACCCCACGGTTGCCAATATTGCGTCGCAAGCCTTCGCTGCCGTCAACATTGGACCCGGCATTTCTCATGTCATGCCTGCGCCTGTCACCGCCACCATCCAACCCCCCGGAAATGGAGTCCGGATGCGCTTCCACGATACTCCCAGCAAGGTGCCTCTTCGCCATCTCGATACCTGGTCACACAAGGAAATGAATCGCCAGCAGTCTATCGAGCAAGAGCGACTGCGTAGCGTTGATCAGGAGCGCCAGCGTACCCTCGAACTAGAGCGTCAACACACTGCTGAGATGGAACTTCGGCGTACTGCTGAGTTGGAACGCCAGCGTTCTGCTGAGCTGGAGCGTCAGCGGTCGACGATTAATAGCGAGGATGCTATTATCTATGCTGGTGTCAAGTACGAGAAGAAGAAAGCGGGTCCGTTTAAGGATAGACACGTCTCTCAGGGTACTATTATCAGCATCAATGGAGAGGACTACGTCGAGTACCGCGTCCTAACCAAACCTACATTCTTCTAGTGATGAAGTTGGTATTTTCTTGTCAACGGCATTTATTTTACTGCCGGTGTCTCTATGACTGTTTGGATTTGATTTGGCTTCCCATGAGCCGTTTCGTTTCCGGCCTTTTAAAACTAAACGCAAGTATTGGGCGTCTTTTTCGGGTTATTTCTTCAGTTTTCTTTTTGTTTCACTTCTTCGAACTATCTGTTTTTTTTTCTTACTGTTCTTATTGAGGGATCGCCAAGTCAGCGCTATCTATATTTTCCAGAACAGCTTTCTATTTGCATTATCGGAGGAATTTTTTTCGGTTGTTTTTTTCGGTTGTTTTTTCTCGACTTTTGTCGCGCCCGATGTAAAAATGGTGTTTTGAGTATTCTGTATCGGTCTTATCAGGCTTTGTCAGGTCTTTTTGTTTTCTTTGATAATACAGCGTATGAGCCTAGCTTGTTATTCGTACTCTGTATCTTTGAATGATGAAAGGTTTAACCGGGCTTTATTCCGTTGCGGATAGTACGGAGAAGTACTACTACTATGTGGATTTATGGATTTAAGCTCTCCCGAGAAAGCGAGCTTCTGGCCATCGGTGCTTAACCCGCGTAACCCTATTATTCTTTCGCCATTAAGGAAGCAAGCCAATGAGATCTCATATTTCTGACAGAATAGTCCCACTGAAACACAAAGAAACTCGATGGGGCGGCTTACGGCACAAATACTACTCCGTACTTAGCCAAAACGCAGTCGGAATTAAAAAATAAAAACCCCTTATCACCAAAATCGGGCCTCTCGGTACAAATGGCGGATCCAACTAGGCGATTATTGATACAATTCACAATGAGAGGATTTCTACCAGTACTAGTAGTATATTAAGGACAGGTACAGCACCGTTTATCACAATTTAAATTCTTCATCTCTTTATCTTTTCTAGTGCCTTTTGCTTCCAATTGAATAATTCAAGCCTTTTCCTTGAATATACCTAAAAAAAAAGAAAAAAAACTCCCACTGCAACTCACTTTCTCAAGATGGTCAAGGTTCTTGTTACCGGTTCGTTTACCCTTCTCCTCTCTTACTTTTTTTTTTCTTTACCGAAGCTACGCAAAAGCCCTACAGGATCAACAAGCCAAAGCTAATTACTAGTAGGTGGCTCCGGATTCATTGCCGTGCACATTCTGGATTTGCTGCTCCAAAAGGGCTACGAGGTTATTACTACGGTGCGTTCGGAGAGCAAGGCAAAATTTCTCAAGGCCAAGTTCCCTGGTAAGCCGCTGGAGACGGCTATCGTGTCGGATATTTCAGTGGAGGGCGCTTTCGATGAGGTCTCAAAGACACCCGGAATTGTCTTTGTGCTACACACGGCGTCACCGTTTCACTTCAAAGCTTGTAAGTCTGACACCCGGATCACTAAGTGGGAAACGTTGCAGATATTAACCAAAAGGAACAGCGGATCCCATGGAGCTGATTAACCCCGCGGTTATTGGCACAACGTCGATTCTCAAAGCTCTGGCTGCCAACGCCCCCACCGTCAAGCATGTTGTTGTGACGTCGTCGTTTGCCTCTATTATAAACCTCTCAAAGCTCAACAGCAGCTCTACCTTTACCGAAGCTAGTTGGAACCCCGACACGCTGAAAGACGCCTACAAGGATGCCGGCAGGGCATACTGCACCAGCAAGGTTCTCGCCGAGAAGGCGGCCTGGAAGACGGTCGAGGAACTCGGCTCACCGTTTGCCCTGACCACGGTGTGCCCGCCAATGGTATTTGGACCGGTGGCGCACAACCTGCAATCGTTTGACGAGATCAACACGAGTAATGGGTTCATGGTGGAGCTGCTGGGCGGCGAGTGGCGGGAGCGCATTCCAGACATGACGTCGGCGTATTCATGGGTCGATGTGCGCGACGTGGCCAAGGCGCACGTGCTTGCGCTGGAGAAGGAGGCTGCCAAGGGACAGCGCCTGTTTACCATCAGCGGACACTACTCGTCGCGCGAGGTGGCCAAGATTGTGTACGACAACTTCCCCGAGAAGCGGGATAAGTTGCCTGGCCCGGAAACACCTGGTGGTGAGCTGGTCGAGGACCCATGCAACTTCAACAACGACAAGACGAAGGAAATTCTCGCGATGGACTGGATTGAGCTGGAAACCACTATCAAGGATCTGGCCAGGAGCTTGGTTGATCTGGAGGCCACGATTGCCAAGTAAGTTTGCTAGCTATAGAACAAACGTAGAATATAGTCAAAAATGAATTCTTTGATACCGAAAAGGAGAAATAGAGTAGGAAATAATATCAGTTTAGCAAATACTAGCAGATACGGCGGTGAGATAAATCAGCATGTTTGTCAAAGCCCACCCAAATAATGCCGTCTGCACTTTCGCACAGCAAGCAAGGGAAAAATTCAATAAAAGAGGAATGAGCAAAATTGACACGGAGACGAGATGTAAGACTTTTTTTTTTCTTTTCTTTTTTTCTTCTTTTTTTTTCCTTCTTTTTTCCTTCTTTTTTTGTTGACTTACTCAGCAGTTTGAGACGTATTCTTTGGCGCTGAAAAACATTACTCCGTATACAAATACGGAGTAGAAAGCGATTTGTGTAGTTGTTGGCTAGAAAACTGGAGATACTGACGTAGTTTGTGGGCTCAGGTGGCGAGCTACGTTGTGATCTAAAAGAAACCAGTTGAAACGTAGACCTTGAGCTGAAGTAAAAAAAAAAAAAAAAAAAGCGGAGGGGGACGGGAAGAAGGATGGGATGATTTAAATACAGCAAAGTTAATTAGGCAGCAGCAGTTTGCTGTGAATTCAAGCGATTACAAAAGTCTCCTTCGCTTTGATTGCTTTAATTGAAATGATTTCTTTAATTGAAATCTGATGGATTGGGGTTGGATTGGGTGTTCAGCCTCAAATAAATGCCCTGCAAACTAAAACGTAAATTAATGCTGCGCTGCACAGCTTTTACCGCTCTTCCCCCGTTCTGCCACTTGCCAAATGCCGTTTACCGCTGCCAACTTTTTCTTTTTCTTACTTCTTTTTTTGTTCCTTTTGAGCTTAGCTTAGCCTCCCCCGTCTCGTCGCTCTTGTCTCATGCTGCCACCTGGCAAGCTTTGCTAGCTTGTTTGTAAAATTTAAATGGGCTCCAAAGCTTGGATTAGCCTTTAAGCGGGTTGACCCCACAATTATGGTTGCTTTTCGGCCAATGTTAAGCTTTTCTTATCTCTGGCCCGGGCCTGGGGTGGACTATTCTTTAGGGTCACAAACAAGAACAAGAACAAACAAAGGGCCAAACCCCTTTAGGGACTGGAGCGGGACCCACATCGTGCTACGTCCATGCATGATCGTCATTCCCAGGGCACATGGGACGTTCTTGTTTGAACTGTTGTTGAGACGAGCGAAACGGAACTGGCAGATGATGTCCAGAAAATGCATTTACCGGGTTAATGTGACTGAATTTTTTTTTTTCATTTTCTTTTTCATTTTCTTTTTCATTTTCATTTTCATTTTTCTTTTTCAATTTTTTTTTTCAATTTTTTTTTTCAATTTTTTTTCAATTTTTTTTTTCAATTTTTTTTTTCAATTTTTTTTTTTAATTCATTTAAATTTATGTCCAAAGTTGCGAAAAATTATTTGCCCAAACAAAAGTACATTTTCGCGGCTGGACATGCAGCATGCCCTTGGGGCAGGTATGGAATATGCTGTGGAAGTAAATGCAACAAACGGGGCAATCTTTGGGTGTGAGCGCGCAGAAATTTGGGAAGTGGGAGTGAGAAGGTTGGCCTGGACTTTGGGCCTGTGGCAACCAACCAAGAAGTACCATTTTTGCACACATTTTGAAGTATTCTCTATAAACTTGACGTACATACAAAGTACACACAGTACAGGTAAACAGCATGGCACACGTTATATTTGGATACACCCCACCCGCATGGGGGCCGCTGATCGCGTATCGATTAGCCTTCCAGAAGCGCAGCAGACGCGGGAGGCAAACCGACCAATTAAAACGATGAATAGCGCCCCACCCTGGACTAACTTTCACCCAAGCTCTTCACTGGTGTGAGTTTTTTTTTTGTGAGTGAAGTAAAAAAAAAAAAGGTTAGTTTGTTGATGCAAACAGAAAGTGTATGAATACAAGTACATATAAGGCTACAAATGATGCAGCCTGAGCCCACTTAAAACTCAGTAGTGCAGTTTGTGTAAAAACAGAGCGGCAACATATCCCGGCGCCTTTTGTCGTACCCAGCTTTTGGTGTATGAGTTTCCCAGTAGGTTACAGAAAATTAAATTCCATGAATGGAACGGCGGCTATTATTTTCCAAGATTGTATATCAAAAGCTGTAAAAGCAATTTTTTTTTTCTTCGCAAGACATGAGATGCATTGTTGTTGTACGCAGTAAGAGCCAATTAGTACGTACCTATTCTTTTTCTCTCTTTCTTCTTTTTGCAACCTTGATCCACAAATTGTCTCGTTTGCGCTCGTGCCAAACGCAAAAAATGCAAAAAAAGGTTGGTGCACAGCACAACAGTGCAGGATCCATCCTATACACTGTTTCGGTGCACGAAGCAATACGCGTGCCGTCACTGTGCAGGAAGGCCGAAGAAAAATTAAACAAAAAGAAAGCTGGGGATGGTCCCGTCTTTGGGTTCCCCTGGTGAAACGGGTTCCAAGTACACGAAGTAAAGAGAAGGGCAAAATGAAGAATGAGAATTTGGTAGACAATGACAGCGAAGAAAAAGGAAGTGAAACGATTGAAGAGAGAGTGACTTGGCAGGACATACAGACCTTTTATTTTCATGTATTTTTTTGTTATTCCTGCCCCGGGCATTCTTCACTTGGCAGGCCAAGTTTCCTAAGCATAGCATACCAAAAATGCCCGGTTCTTACTTAGCCTGGATGGCCACACCCCACCGTGAGCTAGGGTAGGGCGGTCTGTGATTGGCTGTGCGGCTTCTTTACCTTGCTTTCTCGGCTGTTTTTCTTCTTTTTTTTTTTTGTTTGATTTTATTATGTAGCATTGGTTTTTTTCTTTCTTTCTTTCTAGCCATAACCTGGCCCAAGACGTCGGCCTGCCGGCTTGCCTTTTTTGACTGGCAGCACAAGAAGAAGGCTAGTTTAGCTAACAAACAAGGTCAAGGCCCAAATATATGCAGTTGCAAGTGAGTTCTGTACTGCGTTGTAGTAGTAGTAGTAGTAGTAGTACTTGCTATTAACTTGCCAACCCACATGGCCACCAAAGGCCAAAAGCCAAGACTAGACCCAGCCTGTGCTAGCATGTACCTTCACAAGCTATGGGATATCGGGAAATCCGACCTTGCCTGCCTGACCTGCTTGGCTTGACTTGACTTTAACAAGCAAGACCTACTACTTTGACGCCGTTTATCTGCACTGCGTGCGGATCGCCGTAGTATCAGCCAGCAAGGCCCAGGAAATGAAAGACGCCGTGCTGGTTTGTTACCATAGGTTGAAGCTAAGCTGAGAGGAAAACAGGGAAGAAACATAACCTGGGTCCCCCTTTAGTCTTCTTGTCGTTTTTGGCGTCCATCGCTTCCTGCTTCCTGCCCAAGACGTTTGTTTTTTTCTTTTTTTTTTTCGGTTTTTTTTGGTGTTTGCTTTTTTATTTTTTATTTTTATTATTTATTATTTTCGTATCTCTCTTGTTCCCGTCGCTCGCTCTGGGCTGTTGAAGCTACCCGTTTGTTACCTTTTGATGTTTTTTGTTCTTTTTTCTCCGAACCCATTCCCAAATAACCCGTAGCTGGATTTATTTGTCTTCCATTCCGCCCTTTTGCTTGTTTCCCCAAAATAACGAGCGAACGTATCCCGAGGCCTTTTTCCTTTCCTTTCCTATCCTTTTTTTTTTTTTTTTTTTTTTTTCTCCTGCCAACATCTCACTAATAACCAATCTGCCACTTTTTTTTTCTCTTCTTCTTGCTCTTCATTTTCCCCTCCTCAACACCCCCTTTCCCTAAAACCTCACTTTTCTAACCCATCAACATCACCAAACCAACCCGCAATCCGCACCCACACCGACCAAAAATAATCGCCTTTTGCATTTGCGCTATTGGCTTTGCATCGCAATTTTGCCATTGCTTAAATCGCCGACTTTTTGTCTTTATTTCTGTGATTTCAAAAGCGCCAAAATCCCGCTGCGACCGCTCTATTTTGCTGATCAAAGTATCGACAACTGCCTGAGTTTTTCGTTGTGGTTGTCTTTTTTGCGCCTCTTTTCTGCTCACTATCGCGGCTTTTTTCGTGAGGCTATTCGGAACTTAAGGAATGCCAGTTTCCTGGAAGGAGCTGTTGTTGTGACGCACAGACTACCCACACCCACCACCACTTACTTAGTGCTCTCTATTCTTTGGTCTACTTTTTTTTGTTCTGCGGTTTTTTTTTTTTTTTTTTTTTTTGGCTTGCCCTGCCATTTTTCATTTACCTAGGCTTTTCCCGTCTCCATTTTTCCCCTTCTTTCTTTCTGCTTGTCCGGCGCTATTGCTTGCTGGCTTGCTGCTTGCCATTTTCAGTCTTGCAGCTACTCAGCATTCAGGTTCAGGTTCAGGTCCCAGAAGTGCACTGTCGCTGCTGATTGGTCAAATCCGCCGAACCAGAACCCTTCCCGCCCTGCAGCTATTGACTGTCTGTCTGTTTGTCTGTACTGTACTGTACTGTACTGTACTGTACTGTACCTGTACTCACTTAGTGGCAGTCCACTTGCAGCCTTGCAGAAGTGCGTTAACAATCGTACACCTGCTTACTGTCTGTTTATAGTTTATACTATAGACAGCTCCAACTCTACAAAAGCAGCGCTGCCAGACAAAGACATCTGACCAGCCAATCCAGTTAGCTTGTGTCTCGTCTTTGTTTCTGGATTCTTTGGATATCGATTCGCCTATTTATTTTCTTTGATCTGCGATTCGACCGGCTTCGTTCTATTTTTGATTTTTGCCATCCTGCTGGCCATGATACGCTAGTCTTGGTTCTTTGTGCCTTTTTTCTTCTTTCTTCTTTTATTTAATTTGGCCGGGTTCCAGCTTGCTACTTGCATTGCATTGCATCATTTACTTTCTTCTTTATCTGTTATTAGCTATAGCCCTTGGCTTTGTTCCCTTTGGTCTTTCTCGACTTCCCTTTTATTCTTCTTTTTTCTCTTTTTTTTTTTTTTTTTTTTTTTTTTTTTTTTTTTTTTTTTTTTTGCAATTTCACTTGCTCGCTTTGCTCTACGTGTTTACCAGGGCAAATCTCCCACGAGCCTTGAGAGTTTTACTCTTTATCAAAACCCTCCCATCCTATCCCAATCCAACCAAAATTTACAGCCAGAGTTTTCATCCAGTCCAATCGACTGATACTCTGATCAACCACCTCCAATGGACGACATTGTATGCCTTGGAGACTCTACTCCTACTCGCTTTTCAGTCGGCCCAGACGAGCCTCCTGTACAGCTGACTGCTGCCGGTCTTCCTCGCAAGAAGCCTGGCCGTAAGCCCGGCTCGACTACCAAGAAGCCGTCCCCCGAAGTTGACAGCGATTCCAAGCCTAAGCGGACTCGGAAGACTCGCGATCCCAACGCGCCTCCTGTTATCCGCAAACGCAAGGCTGAATCTGCCGTTATCACCGACGACGAAGCCGATACTAGCAAGATGTCGATTACTTCACCACCCACGCGCCAGTCCAAGATCACCGACCTGATGGACATTACGCCCACTGAAAACGCTCAAAACTCTGCTCCCAAAATATCCAGCCGCCCTCAGACGGCCTCACAAGAACCGCCGACTAAGATGCCTCGCCGTGACGCTTCCATGCGCAGCATTCTTAACGAAGACCCTCCCCCAGCCTCGACATCGATTCCTCTTAGAACAAGCGGCCAGAGCTACGACCCAATTCGTGGCAATTTCGACCCTGTGCGCGACACCATGATGGCACGTGATCCCTACGGCACCAACAGCTCGACAATGGCCTCGCCGCGTGTTTCTTCGGCTGCACCTGCTACTGCTACTCCGTCTGCGCCCGCCCGCCCGAGCGCTTCACCCTCAATTGCGAGCCTGGTGGACCCAATGCCTGTCACAATGTCCCCACAGCCGACCCCTAGCGCAGCGCCTGCTAACCCCAGCCCTCAGGCCAACAAACAACAGGCGCAGGCTCAAGCAAAGGCGCAGACACAGAAGCAGCAATCGCCTACAATTCCTTCTTCGAAATCTCCCGCCCACACACACGCCAGACCCGCTGTCGTGTCTCTTCCTGCGAAGTCTTCAGCTCTCGCGCAACCCGGTCCTACTTCAGCTCCCAAGTCCACCATGCAGGTTCCTTCATTAAAGCCCTCGCCCGTCATGGAGCGCAAGACGCTTCCGCCCAAGATGGCGGCCGCTGAGCCACCGGCAAAGAAGGTTGCGGCCAAGGCTGACGGCAAAAAGGAGTCTGGTGCTGCTGTTGTGGCCAAGAAGCTGGCCAAGGAGAAGGCGGCTAACTCTGGCTCGTCGCAAAAAACCAGTGAGGACGTTGAGATGACGGATGAGCGCTCGATTCTTGACTTTGGCAAGGCCAAGCCCGGCGAGGAGGTGCAGACCCCCACCATCTATCTTTCGATCCCCATTGTTCCCGGCGAAACCAACAAGTACATCAACTTTATGCGTATGGCCGAGGAGCGCTACGGCTGGGACGCTCTGCACCCGCGTCTGGCCGCTCAGAGAGACCGCAAGGCGCGCATTGCCGCTGCTACGGCGTCGCTCGAAAAGAGCCTTGGCAACAAAGAGTCTGGCGACGACGACATGTCTGAAGACGCGTCCGATCCCGAGGCTAGTAACCTTGAGAAGGCTGCCAACAGCGGCCTCGACGTCCCAGCCAAACCTGCCAAAAGAAAGCGCGTGTCCAAGGAGGACGAGTATGACAGAGACGATGATTTTGTCGATGACTCGGAGATGCTCTGGGAAGAGCAAGCTGCGGCTAGCCGTGACGGCTTCTTTGTGTACTCTGGGCCGCTTGTCCGCGAGCCCGAGAAGCCCGTGGTTCCGTATGTATTATTTGTATCCATCACTAGTTGTATACAGCTACTAACATTATCTATAGTGAGCCCTCAAAGCGTGGTCGTGGTGGCGGCCGTGGCGGTCGTGGCGGCAAAACCAAGGCCGAGCGCGACAAGGAGCGCGCTGAGAAAGCAGCCGAAAAGGCCGCTGAAAAGGCGGAGAAGGCGGCGGAAAAGGCTGCCCGCGGCCGTGGCCGTGGCGGTACTACGCGCAAGCCCAAGATGACCAAGGCCGAGAAGGCTGCTGCTGAAAAGGCGGCGGCGGCTTCGGTCCCTGAGATTGAGATTCTCGATGTCGGTGCTTGAGTCCAGCCAAGCAACGCCGACTTGATGAGCATGGCATTTTGAATGCCTGCCATTTTTATTTTTATTTTGGTTTTTTTATTGTTACTACATCGGTATTGTTCTTTCTTCTTTCTTGCTTTCTTCATTCTTTTTTTTTCATTCTCTTTTTTTTTTCTTCATCACCATCATCTGCCGACAAAACGACGAATCAGGGACGGAGCATTGGGATATTTTCAAATCAGATACGGCGTTTTTCTTTTTTTTTTTTTCTTTTTCTTTTCTTTCTTTTATTCTGGGCGGGGTTTTTATTGGTCGGCTACAATTTTTTTTTGTTTCCTTTTCTTTGAGGAGTTTCTGTTCGTTGTTTCTTTTCCCATACATTTGCTACAGCCAAGGAAAAGTAGCTCTTATCATTTCTGATCGCTCTCGTTTTATTCCTTTTTATTTTTATTTTTCTTACACTCTCTTTTTCCTATGTTAACTCGTGCTTTCATTATTGCTTACTTAGTGATGATTTCTTTCTATAAACATCGAACCAAGTCTTTTGTTATTCTTTCCACCTTGGAATTATTATTTTTTATTCCTACCATTGCTTCCTCTCAACCATTCACTTTTGGTCTTAACTCAGGCGCTGTAGCGCATTCTAGACAGCGCACCGAGCTTCTCGCCTCTGCTATTTTACTTTGTTTTCTGCATTGTTCTTGTCTTTTGTTTGTTCAATCATACAGGTGGATCCGTTTGTGTCTCACAGTTGTGTTTGCTTGAGAATTCAATACATTTTTCTTTACAGAAATTCTCGTGATATTTGCATGGTGTTTTGTCAACATTTGCTGGTATTGTGCCAATTGGTCATCTAAAATCTAGAATACAGTGGTAATTACTTTTGCAACGCTCCCAAACCCTATATTGATAGAGACGGCATTATATTCAGCCGACCCTAAGCCTGCTCCTCCTCAGTCTGGTCCTGTCTTTCTCCCCGCTGCGGCCGCTGTCTATGTCTCGTCTTATTCGCCTTCTCCTGCTCCCACTGCTCCTTGGGCATGTACTTTTTCTGTCCCGCATTCGCATTCGCCTTTGCCGCAAACTGTGCCTCGGGCGCTGACCCGTCCACCTCCTTGATCCAGCGCACCCAATCCAGCCGCTTGCGCTTCCAGAAATCGCCCTTCCACGCGCGCCACACCGCCCGGCCTGCCCACGTCTCGCGCATCTCGGCCTCGCGCGCGCCCAGCTGGCTCATGACCTGCTCCTTGAGATGGAACGGCACGCTGCGGCCCTCTCCGCGTACCGGCACCGACACAAGTGCCTCAATGACACGATGGCCGTGGTTGTTGATTGCCAGTGTCACGGCGTGCGGCACCAGCGTGGCAGTTAGCACCTTGTGGAAGAAGGCGTTGAGCGATGGCTGCTCCAGCGCCGTCACCAGCACCGACGCGCTGGCAGCCGACGTAGTTCCCAGTGCGAGCAGTTCGTCGCCCGTCAGCGCCAGCACCGACGTCTGCACGGCCTTGGTCGGCGGGCCGGGAATGGCCAGCATGGCCGCAGCCAGCTGTGCGCCATGCACGGCTGCGCGCTCCAGTGTGTTCTTCTGGGCAACCTTTTGGGCGTCTTTGGCGTCGTTGGGGTCCGGGCGCAGGGCGCACAGCACGGGAACAATGTTCTTGGGGTCGTGCTTGCAGGCGGAGACGACAGCGTTGCGCAGGCCGTCAATCTTGTCCTTGATGTTGCGAGCAGCGGCGCGCTCAAACAACGCCTTGACCACGTTGTACCGCTGGCGCTCGACCAGCGAGGCAACGGTGGGCGTGATTTTCTCAATGGCTTCGGCAAGGTCCTTGCCGCTCATGCGCTCCAGGGCGCGGATAGCGGGGTACGAGGCGACGTCGTTGCGGGCGTAGGCGTGGATGCGTGCGTCAAACATGTTGGCCTGCAGGGCCTTGAAGATCTTGGAGGGTGCGTGTGTGATGATGGCCTCGATGAGGCGCGAGCCAATGGGGTCGTAGATCATGCTGTTGAAGAAATCAGAGGCGGGCGAGTCGGTGTTGCTAAGCGACTCGGGCGCGTCGGGGAGCAGGCGTGCAAGAAGCGAGATGTCGGTTTCGTCGATGGCGGCCTCGCCCTTCTTTTTTTTGCCCTTGGGGCGCATGGACAGGTCGATTTCGAGGAGGAGCTGAAGCAGCGGATTACCCGTGGGGTGGCGGGCAAGAACACGGATACCAACAGGGTCCATGGATGCCGTCAGATCGCCAATGATCTTCTTTGTGGCCATGCTGAAGCTAGACGGCACGGGGCGCAGTTGTTTTCTGAGTTCCTCCGAGTTGGACAGGGCGCCGGCAACGGAAATATGCTCGGCCTTTTTGCTCTTTAGCAACGACTTGGTCTTGGCGTCTTCGAGCGGTCTGCCTGATAGCACAATCAACAGAACACGCAGGGTATGTGAGGCGTATCTGTCTGTCAAAAGGTAGCTAAGCTGGCCATCCAGCTCGTCCAGAGTCAGCAGGAACATGTCCTCCATTGAAGCCGGAGTCTTTTCGTTGCCATCCTCATCCACATCCATCTCATTCTCCTCCTCCATCTCCTCGCCGTCCTCTCCTTCTGGCCGCTCTTCGGCAACACCTCCCAGCTCGAGCGTCACAGCCGGCGCCGACTGCAAAAAGAGAGTCTCACAACAGTGGCTAGCAAAGCGGTGCTGCACCAGACTGAGGAAGTGACCGGCAAACTGCTCAAACAGGTGCTTCTTTTGCTTTGTTGACGACAGTAGAATCAGCCGCTCCATCAGACGCGAGCACGACTGGCTGCTGGCAAGCTTGAGCTCCTTGCCGCGCGCCTCCTTGTACACATTAGCCAGGAAGAAGCGGCGGTCGCCGGGTGTGGGGAACTGGTTGAGCTCCAACACCTCGTCGGCGCTGCGGAAGTATTCTTGCTCTTCGTCGGTGAGCATACCAAAGAACTCGCGCTCGGGCCGGCTGCTGTCGCCGTAATTTTCGCCGTCATCGTGGCCATAGATTTGCTGGTTGTCGTTGTCGTTGTAATTGTAGTTATTGCTGTTGTTGTTGTTGTTATAGCTAGTGCTAGCGGGAGCAGCCTGGTTGTCGTCAGGCTTCACATCAATCTCCCAGACAGTGGGCTCTTCAGCGGTGGTCTCGAGGGCAGCAGTTTCGACATCATCGGGAGCCGGCGCATTGGCAATGGGCTCGTCGGCGTCGGCATTGTCGTTATTGTGGTCGTCGGTGGCGCGGTGGCGCTTAGTCGAGGATTCGGCATCGTCTTCGTGACGCTTGCGCTTCTTTTCCTCGCTCACGGCGGAGCGTTTCGTTCTCGGCTTAGGCATTGTGTGGATAATTTGGTGGTGAATAAAACTGTAGTAGCGCAAGCAGCAGACCAGACAATTCACAGAGTCAATCTCTATTTATTTACTATAGTGGCACAATAGGATCAAAACTTTTTTTTTTTTTTTTTTTTGGCCAGGGCAAATTTTCGGTAGTGACATCTTATCTTATCGGTTATCTTATCGCCCCTCTTTTTCAGTGACCGAAGCTCTTGCGCTAAGTGCTAATAAGGCTTCTTACACAGCGATTTTGCCTAGTCTTGCGACTTGTTTGCCGGCCATGATGCTGTGAAAATTGTTTCTCTCTTTGTTGTCAGATTTTACATTCCCAAGGCTATAAGGTCTAAGCGATTTACAAGTAGAAACAAGTCAGATTGTCGTCTAAATTTGACGTTTTCCTTTTGAGGATTCTGGCATTACAAAATGCAAGTACTCATTACAACCATTGATTCAGGGAGGGGTTTTTTTCTTTTTTTTTTTCTTTTTTTTTCTTGTTGTTCGTTTTTGTAATTCCTATTGAAAGATGAAAACCGATGGTCCCGGAAAACATATTTTCTTTGTTACGTTATCCCTTGAAAAACATGCCGATGGCAGAAAAAGGGCCATCAAAAATAGCAATAGTAAACAAAGAAGCAACTAAGCCCACCGCCTAAGAGAAAAAAAAAGAAAACAAAAAGAAAAGAAAGAAAAGAAAGAAAACAAAAGAAAGAAAAAAGAGAGAAAGAAAAAAGAGAGAAAGAAAAGGAGGAAAAAAGGAAAACGAAAAGGAAGAAGAGGGAAAAAAAAAAAAAGAAATCGAAAAAAGAAAAAGAAAAAGAGAAAAAAAAAAGAAAAGAGAAAGAGGAAACGAAGACAGGTGAAAGAGAAGAAGAAAAAAAAAACACGGCTAGGATGCTGCTACCACAACATGTTATTGGCTGGCGCGCCCCACTTTGTGTGTCTTATTGGCCTAGCCAGTCTTATTTTTCTCTTTTCTTTTGTTTTTGCGACCAAAGAAGCTCCTTCCGCAAGGTTTTTTTTTTTTTTTTTTTTTTTTTT
>LKBB01000008.1:99536-132028 GCA_001513885.1 Thielaviopsis musarum
TTTTTTTTTTTTTTTCTTGTATTTATTTTTCCTCTTCCTCTTTCTTTTTTCCCTTCCTCTCTTTTTTTTTTTTATTTCTTTTCTTCCCCTCATCTGTTTTCTACATTTCCTTTCTTCTTTTTCTTTTCTTTTTTTCTCTCTCGCTATTTCTTCTTCGCTCACCCACCTCTATTTTTTCATCATCACCACATCTTTTTTTTTTTTTGCGTTGTTCTTTTATCGCCGGGATTTCTTTCAAGCACAGTCGTACTTTTCACTGGCACACTTCATTAATTTTACGCCCGCCTCACCTCTCTTGATTCACTGTAATCCATCATCATCTTCCTCTCTTACTTCAAGAAACGTTAGCCATGCCCAGAGGAATCAAATCAGTCGAGCCCAAACTGCCGGCCGCTGACGTCAGTCGCCGCCCGCAGTGGCTCAACTCTTCTTCGCCGTCTTCTGGCGCTGCCGCCGAGGTTGACGGTGAATCGGAGCGTGGCCAGCCGTCCACCGTTGCCACGTCCCGTACCACTTCGCCTACGCCCATGTGCTCTACTCATATGCACCCCGGCCTTGCAGCCCTGTCTGCCGCCGCCGCCAGTTCGCAGAGCAGTCTTTTGGGTCTGCTTCTGAAGCATGCCACTGATGACATGAACGCCTACATCTACGAGCGCGACTACTGCAACCACCAGTTGCGCACCGAGTCTGATCTCACGCCCCAAGAAGTCCGCATGCTGCGTCTGCGCATGCTGGACGCCGACCACCAGATTCGCCGCTGCAAGCAAAAAACCGAACTCATCCACTTTGAGGCGTCCACTGGCATCAACCCGACGCTTGTTCTTGGCGAAAAGGGCGCCGTACAGGCCTTTGTTCCGTCAGAGGCACCCGTCGTTGCACCCGTGTTCCCGGAACCGGTTGCCATTGCTGACGCGGAAGCCGAAACCACCAGCAACGACAACTCTGGCGCACCGGCCGCCAAGCGCAGACGCAGAGCCGAATGGACCAACGAAGATTACAACAACTTCAAGCTCGACGACTCGGGCGACAATGAAGATTCGGGCGTCCAAGTGACTCGGCTGGGCTTCTGGAAGTGCAGATTGTGCACAACGGAAAAGTTTCTGAGAGCGGGCCCGGGGCGTCAACCCAGCGGACCGTGCAAGTGGCCGCTCAAGGATGTTGCCAAGATGATTGCACACTTTACCGAAATGCACCATGAACACACGACGACGGAGCGCTGTGCCGAGCTGGGCGCCGCTCTGGACAAAAACCGTAAGTCTTGTACCTTTGACCCAATAAATAATTACTTGATGCTAACCCATTATAGGTGGACCCTTTGAGTACTGGCTGCGCAGATCTCATTCCATGTCGGCCGCTGACGGTGCGCTGATAGAAGAATGTGTATCGAGTCTGCGGTCGGGCAAGCTGCCGGCAGTTTTGCGCAAACTCAGCCGTGCTGCAGCTTCGTTCCCGGAACACTAAACGAGACGAGACGACCACTTACTTATATTACTACCCTTCACTCCATCACCCCTACCTACATATTATATCCGCACACAAGCTTAGTCATTTTCATCACGTCACGGTCTGTTACGAAGCATGCTGTTTTCTGCTCATTATTTTCTTTTTTTTTTCTTCGTTTTCTTCGTTTTCTTCTTTTTCCTTCTTTTTCCTTCTTTTTCCTTCTTTTTCCTTCTTTTTCCTTCTTTTTCCTTCTTTTTCCTTCTTTTTCCTTCTTCTTTTTCTGCTTCTTCTTTTTTTCTTTCCTCTTTTTTTTCTCTTTCTCGGTCTTGGTCTCGGTCTAGTTTGGTTGTTCTCTTTGTTTCGTTGCTTTTGGTCTGTCTGTCGGTCGACATTTCGCTAGATACCACCAGTTTCTGCTCTTTAGGTTTTGCGCATAAAATACATTATCATATAGAAGATTTGTGCAAAATATGTGATTATGTCGATTTAAAGAAAAGTCTCCAAAAAAAAAAGTAAAAAGTATTTTCGTATGAATTAAACAGAATATTCTATAGGAGTTCTTTTTTTTTTTTAATTGTAAACGTGAGCCAAAGGATCATGATTGGCTGTAACAACAATAAAAGCCATTTCAGTCAGTAGTCAACGGCAGTCAAGTTAAACCTTGGCAAACACCTTGAAGCCGACCTGCATCGACCGAGCAATCAAGGCAATACCGGCAGCAACCGCCATGCTAATACCACAAAAGAGCTGCAGACCGAGATAATCACCGTGCTGTTTGACCACAATGGCGCCGGCAATCGGTGAACCAGTCAGTGCAGCAAAAGCCTGGACTGCAAATGCCGTGCCAGTGTAGATGCCAATCTGGCGGATATCGGCAATCTGGGCAATCAGCGCCGGTGCCAGGCTAATGTAACCACCGCTAGCAAAGCCGTACAGAGCCATAAAGGCAACGATGGCACCGTTGGTGTTTCCGGGAATCCACAGTGCCAGTGACAGCACGGCGCTCACCGTCATCACCATAAACATGACGTTGAAGCGGCCGATACGGTCGGCCAAAAGGCCGGGCAGGATGCGGCCAAAGATGCTGACGGCGTTGAGAATCGGGAGCAGGTACGGGATCAGCTTGGAGCTGACGCCGACCCTTTGGGCTTCCAGCAGGGCGTACGTAAAGGGCAGAAACATGCCCCAGAAGAAGAAGAACATGCTGGCCACGGTGACGGCCATCAGCGGGAGCCGCAGCACGTTGGTGTACAGGGAAAACTTGAACGGCGATGGGCGCGGCGGCAGACGCGACTTGACCGTCAGACACGTGATGCTCAGCATGCCCAGGAACATAAAGGCAATGATGCGCATGGCCCACGGGAAGCCGACGCGCGGAATCAGATGCGTAATCATAATGGGCAAAATCACACCGCCCAGCGACGAGCCAGCAGCCACAATGCCAAAGGCGGCGGCGCGACGGCGAAGGAACCATGTAGTTACACTGGACAGGGTATTGTTGAAGACGGCGCTGGAGCCAATGGCAGCCACAACGGACTGCGAGAGGAAGAATTGGTAGTATTCCTTGGACAGCGACGTCATCATCAGGCCAAAGACGTAGGTGAGCGTGCCGAGGATGAGGGTTTTGCGTGGGCCGTAGTTGTCAAAGAGGCGACCAAACTAGGGTGTGTTAGCTAGACTGATGCCAGGGGAGAGAGCTGAAGATATTTCGGCAGGTGGAACTACTACTTACAACTGCACCGCCAAAAGTCATAAAAAATACTTGGACTGATGAAATCCAGCTGACCTCAGACGACGAGTAGTGCTTCAGCGGGCCGTTGAGGTAGTACTCCTGGAACGTGCCGACACAATTTACCAAGCCAAACGTACAAAACATCGCCATCGATCCGCCCATCACTGTCAACCAGGCCTCGGTACCGCCGTCGGGAAAATCAGTCATAGAATGGCCCTGTGGGGCAGATGGGCCGCCGTTCTGGGCGAGCTTCTCGTCTGTCACTGCGGCGGGCTGGTTGCTCTCGAGATCGCTGTGGGCGCGCAGAATGGCAGGCATCTCAGCAGCCACGGCGTTTTGCGCGTCAGGAAAGATGGCGGCATCGGTCTCCTTGTTGATGGAGTGGAGGAGAGGGCGGTGCTTGTCTCCTTGAGCCGAACGGTCGACGTCGGTGGAAGACGAGGACGTTGATGAGGTTTCTGGGTGCATGATGAATGATGATATACGAGACGTAAAGGGGCGATGATGTTTTTTTTTTTTGGGAATGTTGTTATCTGATCAAGACAGAAGAAGAATCAATGTTATCTGATCAAGACAGAAGAGGAATCAATGTTATCTGATCAAACAGCAAGATGAGAATGAGTCCCAGGCCAAAAGGCGCGGGGCCAAGCCGTCTTTTATTATTCTGGTAACCTGGGCGAGATTCCTCGTGGGAACAAAAGACACGGAAAACAATCAAGTCACGGCAAATTCGGTCAGGTCAAGAGCTCTTTTCTCCGAGTTTGTGATTAAGGACAAACACTCAATGATGAAAGGAATTAATAACAAAAGAATTAATGAAAAGAAAAAAAAATGAAAAAATGAAAGAAAAACCACAAGGAGAAGAGAAAGAAACCGAATGGACAGATAAAATATGCCCAAATTAACAGACTTCTCCGAGTTTCGAAGAAGTACAACGTATCTTAAATCCTGTTGCCAGTCAAATCTATATAATTGCAGAATACTACCACGACTAATATGGTGGGTGTTCTTTCTAGTTAGGGAGCGCAGTTGTAGCGTAGTAGTACCTTCGATGTGGTATTATGGGGCAGTCCCTAGTTAGTTGAAGACAATCTAGCAGTACATACGGCAGTAGATAAAATGGAACCAATCTTGTCACAATTTTGGTGGTTCAATTTCATCTACGTACTCAAGTATGTAGTAAAAAGTAGTGAGTGATATCACGGGCTGTGATGAATGTCAAATACATGCACAGTTAACGATATGTGGACGTTCGGAATTAAGACCAGTCGGTAGCATTTTTTTTTTTTGCTGCGTCAGCGATCCGGCAATTAAGCGCAAAGATTTTTGGCGAAGCGTCAGTGCTTTGACTGATTCTTTTTTTCTTTTTTTCTTTTTTTTTTTTTTTTTTTTTTTTTTTTTTTTTTTTTTTTTCTTTTTTTTTTTTTCTTTTTCTTTTTCCCCAGTCGTAACTTGTTCTAAGCGCTAGAAAATCGGCTTCTCGCGACTAACAAGAAAAAATCAACTCCAGCTAGGCCTAGCTAGGCCCCGCTCTTTTCACCAAACCGGCAACAGAAAACCAAAATATAATGCATGTTCTTCCTTTTTTATCAGTTCTTGGTCCCCAACTTGGGCAATCCTTCCCGCCTGTAGCCTCTATAAACAGCCGAGAGGTGTGAAGCTTACAGGCCCTTCTTTTCCGCTAGTCCTTGGGTCCAGCTTAAGCCCGGCATTTTAGTTTTTACACAATACATACTTACTCAAGTACTTACGGAGTAAGTACTTACTTAAGTAAGTAAGTAGTAAGTAGTAGTAAGTATATCATGCTATGTGTACTCCGTACTTTGCTAACTTGGGTTTACTAGGTCGGCGATAAGCTGAACGCAAAGCTGCTTGTCGCCTGCAGATATGCGGGCATAATTCCATTTTAGCAACCCTGTTTCTGCTGTTGGCAAATCATTCACCTGCAGGTTGGCATCAACTCCGATTTTGTGTTTAAACGGCAGTTTTGCCTGCTTAGAACCACGGCATTGACTCTTCGGCCATGATTCATTTCCGTCTACGTCTGTAAACAAACAACAAACTTTATTCCTCTCGGCAGCTCGTGTTTTTTTTTGTTCCCTCCTATTCCCTTTCCAGCTCAGTTGTTTGCCACTCACTGGGTTCCGCGCTTCCCATGTGTGACTTCATTCCATTGCGTTGGCTACCTTGTCTCGTCTCGGCTCGGCTTTATCATAGCTTTATTCCCTTCCATTAGTCGTCTACGCCTCCATTTCTCTAATCAAAGGCACAGAAGCGTCCTTGATACACCAAGCCGAAGGGCGCTTTTCTTGTTTGTTTACTGTGTACATACATACTCCGCAGTATACGTACTCAATTAAAGCCGACTTTTGTATGACAAAGGCATCTTGCTCTTTTTCAAACACATCCACTCGCCTGCATGTCGGTCATCGGAGTGGGTCCAGTAAGCTACAGGCTGCCGTCTTGCTAGGGCATATCCCCGATTTTACCGCCAAAGTAACCATGGAACCCTGAAGACAACCATTAAAAAAATAAAAAAAAAAAGGCCGGTGATAATTCCTTCCTTCACGCGACCAAAGGCTTAATTGCTAGAAAAAGCAATCAGTCGTACATAAATCCGTTGATACTAGTAGTACCATTCCACAAACGAAAAAAAAAAAAAAAACATCTTACAGTTTTTCCCATATTGCATTAAAGTATACCAAGCTTCTTGACATTTTAGCCACTGCTTGAGTACTACAGGCATCCCGGGCGCCTCGCCTCGCCTGGAGAGAATTTCTGCAACTTGCTTCTCAGTCACACACATCCTGTGCAACCGCACCCAAGTCTGTCAAACATCCCCTTGAGTGCTTGTTGTCTACCCAAAGTTCTGGGCAACTCGAGGCAAGAACTGGCAAGGTAAAATAGTAGCATTATCAGGTCATGATATGATCCATGGTACAACACAATGGGAATAACACCTGGAACGTGTACACCCAAACAATAAAGTTGGTGTTTGCAATCATAATGTTGTCATGTGCATAATAAAGATACAACTCCAATTATTTTGATTTCTAAGATCCCATAGTCTTTGTCACTTGTAAGCAGAGCCCTGTGGCTTGCATAAAGATGGCCACAAAGTTTCAAAGTTAATTACACGACGATGTTGCGAGTTTCATGTCTTAGGGTTACCAATACTCATTACTAGGGCCACCAACAAACATAATTCAACCGTCTTGACTAAATATCAATGTTCTATTTTACACGGGCAAACAAAAAAAAATTGCCTCATAGCGTATCTCCAAGCTAATCTACACAAGAGTTTCCTTCAGCTCCTTCTTCTCCTCCAGAGTAACCGAGCCGCCATTCTTAGTTTCCTGCAACTTGATAGCCGACTCGGCCGGCTTCGAGTTCTCAAGAAGCTTAGGCTGAGCCAGGCCAACAGCAGCGTTCAGCTCTCCCGCAGGCGCATCGGCAATCTCATTGATGTCATGGTTAGTCAGGGAGTCAGCAATACGCACGCCACGGCTGGACATGAGCAGCGTAGCCGGGCCCTGGAACTGGAGAAACAGTCTATCGCCCCAGATAGAGCGACGCAGCGACGTGCGAATCGAGTGCGCCACGCGCGTAACCACGCGGTACGCCTTGATCTTCTTGACGTTCTGCACAAACTTGAGCGAGTCAAACCACCCGCTCACCACCGATGGCACCTGTAGCTTGACACCAGAGCCCTTGAAGCGGAACGGCAGCGGCGGCGTGTGGCCGACCGAGTACGCCACCACGTGTGACGGGTGTGCGACGAATTCCTCGCCGGCCGCAAGCTTGAGCTCGTACACCTGGCCGGGCGACGAAAGCGCTGCCAGACCACGGCCCGTCAGCAGCGTGTTGCCCCAGTGCGCAACTGTCAGGCCGGTCTGCAGGCGCTGGGTCAGTGTCAGAGTGTGGCCGGTCCAGGCCAGCAGGGCGTTGCGCTGTGACACCATCCAGTCGGTGGTACCGTCGAGGTGCAGCACGGAAAAAGTTGTGGTTGGAGACTTTGTTGAGATAAGGGCGGTGATGGGCGCGGTGGACGTGATGCGCTGGTACAGGAAGGGCACGCCGAAAAAGGCGCGGGCAAACGGCGAGAGAATCGAGAGTGTGGATTGCGCCTGAGAGAACAAGTTAGCGGGGTTGTATGGACGGTGGATATACAGCAGGGCAGCAGTGACGTACGCTATCGGGTTTGCCGGCCATGGCAACAAGGGTTCCTCGCCGGGTAAACAGTTTCTGCGACGGTGACAGCGAGACCGACAGCATGGAATACGGCGAGCCAATGACCTCGAACTTGGCATCTAAACAACGAGACTTGGTCAGCGGGCAGTCAATTGAGCAATGGCAGTAATAGAACACGTACCGGCGCCATCCCGAGCTCCTACACGAGCGCCAAAAGCGTCACCGCGGGATCCCGGCCCGGAGCTGGGAGCCGCGCTGATCTGGATAGAGCGACACTGTACACAGATGTACTTGGGCGTCTGCAGGCTCCACGGCGCCTCGCGGGCAGTTCTAAGCAGCGTAGACCGACCGCTCATTGTGGCTTTTAAAAAAAATACCAATTGAACAAGAAAAAAACAAAAAGGAAAAAAAAGAAAGGGCGGCCCGGAATTGAAGCCGGTGGCGAACGGTCGGTCGTTCTTTTTTTTATTATTTTTATTTTTTTATGCGGCCGGCTTTTTTTACTCTCACCTTTTTTTTTTTTTCTCTTTCTTTCTGGACTGCCTTGGTTAATCCCGTCACTTTAACTTCGCTTCGGCTCGGGCTCTCTGTTTGGGCTTTGGAAGAAGCGGGAACTTAGTGCAAGTGTGGCGCTACCTTAAGAGAGCACGACACTTTGCTGTGGCACAATGGAATGGAGTGTGGCGCTGGTGCGATTCCAGGAAAAGAACCCTTTTAGCCATGTTACTGCAGCAACCGCAAGCTTGAACCTTTTATCGCCTTCGTCAGAATCCCTGCATATTTCTTTTCTTCTGCTCCCACAAACACGCTTTTCCTTGCCTAACTTATTTGTTCTTCGTCTTTATGTGTGTTGCTTCTTTTTATTTCGCCTTCCACGAACTTTTATCCATTGAATAATTCATCTGCACAGATCAGGGCCGGCCTTCTTTTACTGTGTTTATCGCTGTCCGCCATACATTTTGCCCTTGGTGCCGTTTCGCACTTAATTTCCGACTCGGTTTAGCAGCGCCACGGCACGGCACGAAGCGGCTTGTTTTGTTAGGGCCTGTCGCACGGCGTTGCTTTTGCCGTCTCATCCCGTCGCCAGGCTCTTTGATCTACTTATTATCCTCCAACCCGATAAAGCCATTCGTTGCCACCCCGATCTTCATACATCTCTCACACACCACCCATCTTTATCGATAGCCGCGATGCCAATAAGAGTTGTGGCGCGCATCCGCCCAGTGCTTGGCTCGGATCTTGACTCAGAAGTCATTGTGCACCCGGTTGCTGCCGATAAAGATGGCATCTCAAAGACAATCCGTGTCGCCTCAACACGAGAAGATGGCGAAGAGTCGACCTTTAACCTAGATGGCGTTTACAGCTCCGAGGTCTCTCAAGAGGCCTTTTTCAACGCAGAAGGTACTGCCAATAAATCACCGCATTCGAATTGTACCCAATGATTTAACAATTTTCCTGTTCCAGCTCAAACCGATGCAAAATCTTTGTTCCAGGGCAAAGATGTGACTTACCTTGCGTATGGAACATCCGGCACTGGCAAGACCCATACGATGCGCGGTGGAATGAAGCTCGAAGAAAGAGGTCTAGTCCCGAGACTAATGAGCAACATCTACCGTCGAGCCAAAAAGACAACCAAAGACGCCGCGGAAGACGTCTCAGTCCGGATCGCACTATCATACTTGGAAATATACCGCGACCAAGTATACGACCTATTTAACCCCCCGGCGGATCGAGCTAGTGCCGGCCTCAAGCTCCAAGAAGTTAAAGGTCGGACTCAAATTGTTGGCCTCAGCGAAGTTGAGTGTCCGACATTAAAAGACTTTTCCAAATTCTACATTGAGGCCAACAAGCATCGGATGGCTGCAGGCACCAAACTGAATTTCCACAGTAGCCGCAGTCATGCGGTTCTGACGGTCAAGATCGTTCAGAGCTTAGGAGGCGTGGAGCGGGTAAGTACGGCCTCTGCTGTTGACCTGGCGGGCTCCGAAGATAGTCGCAAAGCCGATACATCCATTGAGGGTTTAGCGGAAGCAGCAGCTATCAACAAGAGTCTCTTTGCCCTGACACAGTGCATTGACGCAATATACCGTGGCGACCGGAGGATCCCTTACAGAGATTCTAAGCTCACCCGTATCCTCGCCCTCGGTCAAGATTCCAAGACCCAAACGACAATGATTCTGAACTTGGCGCCCGTTCGCAGCTGTATCACTGAGACAATGAGCTGCTTGAACGTCAGCTCCCGCACCCGGCGCATCGAAGCGCGCGAAATTGAAAACGAGCTCGTTTTTAAGCAGGCACCGCGCCAGAAGTCGGGTCTTGGCTCTGCGGTCGAAAATGGTCGGCGTGCACTAGGCCTAATATCAGAGCCCATCACCGAGATGGCTTCATCGACGACCGAAACCAAAGACATTGAGATGCCTCTTGCTCCCGCGCCTGCTCCGTCTGCTCCAGTCAAAATGTTTACAGTCTTCCAGGATGATGGAACGCCAGTACAAAAGAAGCGCACTACTCGCGCTTCACTGGCGAACATTGCCAAAACTGGATTCGTTATCCATGCCGACGTTTGCACGCCGACTAAAGTTGCTCGGTTTGCAAAGTCGCCGTCTAAACGCCGTCAACCTCTCCGAGTCCGTGCCGTTGCGCCGTTGCGCCTGGACGACGACCAGGACGCGCCTTACAAGGATGAGCTGGTCGAAGGCATGCGCTATCTGGAGCAGTCCAAGCAATTCAAAGAAGCTAGAGGCTCAGTTTTTACAGTGACCGGAAACGCGATGGAGGCGCTTCAGACTGGCAAGGCCACTGGACAAAAGCGCGTTGAAAAGCTGCGTGTGTGGTCCGAGACCGAAGTCAACGTAAAGGAAACAGCGAATGTCTCTAGCTCTATAAACGAGACAGAGCCTATCAAGAAGCGTCGGCTTGTGGACTGTGGCGTGGGCAGTGCCCTACCAAGCAGGATCCCCGTAGCACGCAACGGGAGCACAGTCAGCAGCCGGGTCAAGCGGACAGCGACTGTTGTCCAGTCTAGTCGTGACCACAAGATGTCGCCTGCCAAGCGACGTGCTGCAGCCTCTACAAAGATGAAGTCGTTAGGCGCTCTTGGCTCGATTCGAGTGCATAAGACGCGTGCGCCGGCCAATGTAAGGGTCGTTTAGTCTTTGTGACGTTTTTCTTTTTCTTTTCTTTTACATTTCTATTGCCATTTTGTTTTCATGATACCAGCGAGTTTGATTTTGGTCCGGCGTTTTCCGTGCTTAATTTTTTTAATGAATATAACGACAGTTGGGATGAAGTTTTGAGAAAAGAGATGGTTGCTCGTCTCTGCCATGACGTCACACCCGGAATCTGCAGGCGGCGGCGGTGGTTTTGTCCGACATGGTAGGTGAAAACGCTTCTCTCTTTGCCGTTTTGCTTCAGTCCTTTACGATTGCAATTTTTCTATTTGATACTTGCTCAGCATCTCCTCTTTCATCGTTCTTGACCTCTTTTAGTGGTTGTCCTTCTCCCTTTGTTTTGCTTCACATTGTGTGTGTTTTTTTATTCTTCAAGCTTGTGTGTTTCTTTCAACCTTTTTTACTTGCATTGTGTGTCACGCCCTAGAACAAGGAACGCGTCAGGTCTTCTCGTTGCTCTTTAAATCTCTTTGTGTACACATTTTCTGGCTTTTGACGGGCTTCTTTGACCGTGCTGGCATTGTGCTTTTGACGATGTGAAGCCAGGACTGAATTTTAAAACACAACACCTTTGACACTGAAATCTCAAACAAGATGACCGTCTTTAACAGCGTCTTAGCAGCGATGGCTCAGGCAAGTATAAATTTCGGCATCTCCGTCTTGAGAGTCTCATTCGTTCTGGCCGTCAAATAAACCATCCACCATTCTCGCCACCCTTAATCCTCTAACTCCTGTCCAGAAGTACATTCGGCATGGAAACTGGAATGATCCCCAACGGCCTCAATGGCCAGCCCGGCCTTCTCGCCCTTCCCACGGAAATCCTGCAGGAAATGGCTACTGTTCTCGTCGAACGGTTTCCCACGGAAAATACGGAGTTCTATAACTACCAAACGGAGGAAGTTGACAAGCTGCGCCGAGTACACCCAGAACTGGACCTCAAGCTGAGATACGTTACGTACCGCGCATACACTAACGATGACAGTATTACATTTGGGTTTTACGCCAAAGGTAAGGACTTGGGGCTGCTCCCTAAGCTTTCCATTGAATCGTGCCTCCACCGCCGGGAAACGGTCATGAGAACGGTTGACCGACGCTTCCGGGGCGTCTTTGACATCCGCTGCAATCTTGGCCACAAGATGGCCTTGCATATCACAGGACTGCAGGCAGCCTGTATCGTCGGCGACCACAACCGCGTCCGGATTCTTCTGGGGCTGGGCGCCAATCCAAACACCATGTGCGATGTGTCTTCGTTGGTGCTTGCTCTGGATCGGACGAAGCACCAGCCCCAGGCCGTTTTGCTGCGCGCAATGGCCCAAGACGGCGGATGGATGGTCAACTGCGCCTTTTTGGTTTTCATGTTTGGAGAAGGCGCAAACTCGTTGCTGGTTCCGCTAATGCAAAACTACGGCTGCGTGCCAGTGGCTACGCGTGGGGCCTCCTTTTTCAACACTGTTGGTGGCACCGTTATTGACGAGGCAGCACATGGAGCGCCTTGCGAGTGCGAGTCGGGCCTGTGCATGACTCACCTTTTTACCTATAGGCTCCCGGTTCGCGCCCGGCTGGACCACGTCGAGTTTGGCGACATGGGATCGTCGCGTCTCTTGCTGCACAACATGCTCGCCAGCACTGGCGACTTTGAATCTCTCCAGCAGTTGGTGACAAACAAGCCAGCCGGATATTTTGACGCCATTGATGCCACTGGCCGTCCGGCTCTGTACTGGGCCATTCATGCGCCCGAGGAATCCGTCCTGCAGACTGTTGATGTCCTTTTGTCGGCCGGCGCTGATGTGAATTACACCGAGACGGGGCTCACGCGCGACCGCGGCGAGACTCCGCTGCACTGGATCTGCAAGCGCGCGGACATTTCGATGGAGCAGCGCCTGGCTGTCATGCAGAAGCTGATTCAATACGGCGCCAACCCAGTGGCGCCCGGCAGGCCTGGCCCTAACCACGCCCCGGATGCCTTTTTCATGCCTATCGACGCGCTAATTTTCCCGCGCAGTTCGCCTACGTGGAAGTGCCAGTTCCACTCGATCCTCAGCCACGAAGGCTTCCGCTGCACGGCGGCCTTCCGTCTGCTTTGGAGCGCCATCGAATCACCCGAGCTGGGCTTCCACGAGACGCTCTTTTTGTCGACGGTGATGCGTGCAGTGGCTCTGTCGGTGCCGGTACACTCATGTGTGGCGGCGCATGGCGACCTGTCGGCGTTTGACTTGAACCCGCGCAATTGTTTGGGCGTGGAGGCGACGCTGCCCGAGCGGCAGCTCATGTCCAATGTGGCCGAGCGCCAAGCGGATTCGGATGCAGGTGAGTTTTATGTACGCGAGTTTACACGGACGTTTCGCCTGCAGATGCTGGACTTTCACTGGGACGCTGTGGACGCAGGGGTGCGCGGATTGCATACAGATGAGGTTTGGCTGAACAACGTGAGCCCGTTTTACCGCAACTATTTCAACATGGATGGTATTATGGACGAAGAAGAGGGCGAGGATTGGGACGGGCAAGTTGACGGGCAAGTTGACGAAGAAGAGGGCGTGTGGGATGGGCAATTTGACGAGCAAGTTGACGCAGAAGCAGACGCAGAGCAAGGCTTGTGATTCTGCCACACAGGTGTGTCGTTTTCCCTTTTCCCCTTCGACATTCGGTTTCCACTCCCTTGATCCGCCCTGGTGGCGTTATCCATTCTTTTCCATTTCCCCCTTGTTTCTTTCCTTTCTACTGTTTTACCAGACGGGCTTCCTTTTACTGTTTTACCAGACGGGCTCCCTTTCCATCCGTCGTCAATTCTTTTTTTATTTGACAGGCCTGGTATCGATTATCGGCTGCATTCTTGACTTGTGGGTGCGGATGCGAATGATCAGGAGTTGATCTCCTGCAGTGTTTCACATCAATACATAAGTAAATACATGCAATATAAATACATAATGTCTTCTATTAAGCTCCACACCCTCGTTATCGTGACTTGGCTGTAAAGTGTAAGTAAATAAAATACAAAGAAAAGCTGTTCCTGGCATTTGCTTCGTGTCCGTGTAACTCGAAGTTGGCGATCCTTCTCCTGGAAAGCTGCACTTGTGATTGGCCGGTATTGGCGTATCGTATCTGCCCTGCGGCTGCAGAATGTGAAACTTGAGATTTCCACCAAGAGTTTATATTAGCGAATAGGGAATAAGGGAAAGGAAGAAAGATGAAAAGAAATATATCTTGTTTAAAATGTGTAGGTTTATCTCCTGTTCATTGTACAAAGTAGTAATGTATGCTTCTTTAATGTAACAATAACGAATTGGCGTAGGAGACCTCCCGTATTGCCTTTGTCCTTGTCGCGCCGGAATGTTGCAGCTTATTTAACAGAACCTCCAAGGGAGATATTTGAAGAGGAGAGAAGAAGAAAAAAAAAGAACTTAGTTTCCAGTAAGTCATGAAAAAAAAGGACTTGAATCCGGGGTAAGGTTGCCTTGTTCTCGAAGCTGTAAAGGTAACAAGCCATGTCAAGAAAGCCTTGATGGAAGCTCTAGAAGCCGAAGCCTCATTTTGTAGAATCACATGGGTACTTGAGGACTAGGAATACGAAGCGTTTACGGGCTTGTTTGTTTTGTTAATAGCAGGTGTTGTAAGTTATCGGCGTTGGCCCAGATTGCGATAGCAGGGAACTTTGCAGCGAAGAAAAAAGGAAAGAAAAAAAAAAGGAAAATAAAAGTAAATAAAAGGAAAAAGAAAAGAGCAAAAAACTGTCCAGGTTTCGCTTCATTTGGAAATCTCAAGGCAAAGGCGGCGGCATAACAAGCACGGCTCTTGAAGGTTCAAACAACAAGAGCTTAGACGAAGATAATAGGGAAGAAAATAGAGAGGAGAAAGGAGGTTCAGAGTGAGACAAGGCTCTGCAATTTCTCTTTGACTTTCTTCACAACGCACCCACTAACTTGAGATATTCCGCTTTTGTGTTGAAGTTGGACACGAAAACGAATAAAGAGAGAAAAGAATCAAGGACAATGGGTATCAGATGTCGGTGGCACAGCCAGTACAGCAACGTCATATGGACCGGGCGACATGACATTCAAGGGATAGATAGCCAAGAAGACAAGACTTACTACTAATAGTGCGCAAAGGAAGAAGCAAAGGACGAGTTGGTCTTGGTGGGCAGCATAAATAACGACACTTGCGCAGTTCTATGAGTAGCTTAGCTGCACTGTAGTTGTGCTGTGATAATTCGCAGCGCGTATTTTCTCTTCCCGGCCAGCCAAATCAGGGTGGCTGGAGGAAAGTTGCAGCAGCACCAAAAAAAAAATGAGCTGATTGAATCTTATCTTGATGTTTCTTGTTGGATATCTGGATGAGAACTTACTCCGTACTTACTTACTGGTAGTACTTGTAAATAGAAGAATAATGATAAATACTCGGTCAAAGAAAATAAGAGAGAAAAGAAAAGCAAATGCAAACAAACACCACCCACCCACTAAGAAAAGAAAGTAGGAATATGCATGTGTGGGGCGCAAGAAAGCTCGGCGATTGGCTACATGGCCATTGATTAAGCGCGAAAGGTAACCCAGAGTTTGACGAGAAAAGAAGAGGTGACGAATTAAATATATCTTGTATATACTCTTGCCCACGTTATTTTTGCATCTATCGTCTACTCTAGCCGGATAGTACTACTGCCAGTATTTACATTCTACTCTTCCGGGGGGGTTTTTTTTTTCCTTGGTCTCTGTTGTCTTGCTTTTCTGGTTGCCTAGTCTGCTGTGGTGATTTATTCCCCTTCACTTCTACATCGCCGGTTTTTCTGGAATAACAGCCAGAGATCAACTCCTGATTGCCTGTTTTTATATACAAAATCATTCGCCATATAGTAGTACCCGTCTCCTTCTTCTTTTTGCAATATCCAGGGCTGGCCTTTCTTGAAAGTTAACAAGGACCCGCCTGTGGACCAAAATACTCCACCCAGAACTTGTTTTATTCGCTCCGCAATTTAGTGAAAGCCTTTACTCTCTAGAGAAACATCCATTCAAATCAATCAATCGTCTATAGCCAGTCTCGTCGAATCGTCGCCGCTGGTCAAGATCGAGATTCATCAGCTTCCCGATCGTCCACTTCCCCGAACCTTTTTTTTTCTCTCTCTCTTTCTCTCTCCTTCCCCTCTTTATTGCCATCTTTGTCTCCTATGCTCTTTTTGTAGCAAGCGCTTGTGCCTGTGCCTGTGCCTGTGCCTGTGCATGTGCTTCTTGCTCTACCGCTTTGTTTTAAAACAACTGTTCCTTGACTTGCCCTACCCTGCGCAGGCCATCTAAACTAAAACAAATTCAATTCAATTCAATTCAATTCAAATTCAAACTTGAACTCAAACCCGGCCTCCTCCTGCTTGCTCCTCTTCTTTTATCTTGTTTTCTTTGCACGGCCCAACTATTTGTTTTTATCTTTTCTGTTTTCCATCCGCTTCATTTTTTTTCTCTTCACTTTTTACTCAGCCTCGTCTTCACCTTTCGCCGCTCTGATCTTGATCAGTTGATTGGCTTGCAATTTTAATATTTCATTGCCGTATTAGCGACTGGCTTCGCTCTTCATAATCTTTTTTTTCTTTGTGCTATTTCATTCGGCTTGTTTGCTTCGCTTACGGTTTTTTTTTCTCTCAAAGACTTGCTTCTACAGTATATCGCTTCGCCTCGGCTGCCCGCCCTAGTTGTTTTCCGCCGTCTGTCGAATCTCTAATATACCCTCAACAGCGCTTCGATTGTTATTTCGCATTTTTTTTTTCTTTTCTTTTTCCCATCTCGATCTCTCATTCGGCCCGCCCCGACCGTGGTACAACTTAGTTTGTCCTAACCTCCCCCACATATGACGGCATAGCGTCGCAGCTCGATCTCATCGGTGCTTTGCTTCTTCCATTGTCTGGCTTAGTCAAAGTCGCCCTTCCTCTCGACCCGTGAAACCGCACACTCTGTAAGAGGGGCCTTTGTCTACGCCCGCCATGTACCAAGGAAGCCAACGTCATGACCCGTCCCGGGGCTATCAAGTACCGCCGCCGCCGCCAATCTCGCCGCCAAACATGAACACCCAGACTTCCGGAATGGTCATGCCGCCGCCGCCGCCTCGGTACACTAATTCGGCTCAGAATGGTAGCATGATTCTCCCGCCGCCGCCGCCACCACCCACCACTACGCTTCCGCATACCTCGAGTTGGTCTAGCTATATGAATCGCCCCACCCAGATCCAGGCGTACAACCCGCGCCTACACGCCCAGATGACGGGGTCCATGAATATGGGTGGTACTACTGGATCGTCTGTGGGCGTTGGTCCCAACCAGCTCATGAACCCGACACTGGCTGCTGCCGCCATTCCCGGAGCCATTCTTCCGCCGCCGCCGCCTCTGGCCGTCAGTCCCCCGAGCAACGAGCTTACCATGTCGGCAACATATATCCCTAGTGGTGGCACCACGTTTGGTGTAGGCATCCCGGGCTTGACCGAGTCCGACTTTTTTAACGACATTGGTGGTCTTACGCTGCCGCCTACGCCCGGTACCATAGCTCCCACCCCTGTTGAGCCGTTAGCAGCCCCGGCTGCTGCTGATACATCGTACGGCAGCCTCATGGGCCCGGGGTCCCGAGTTGGGTCTAGCGCGTCCACATCAGGGTCAACATCCATCTCGCCAGAACTTATTGCGTACTGGAGCATTGAGCGTGTGCTACTGTGGCTCCAGAATTGCAATTTCTCCAAGGAGTGGCAAGTGACATTCTCGACTCTCAATCTGCACGGTCTTCAGTTTCTCGAGCTCGGCAGCAAACAGTCTGGCCGCGGTAACTCTGGTCTGATGCATCAAAAGGTGTATCCGCAGCTGTTGGCCAACTGCAAGGAGCTGGGTACTCCGTGGGACCCTAGCCGCGAGCGAGAGGAGGGAAAACGCATGCGCCGGCTTATTCGCAACATTATTACGTCCAAGACGCCACTTCCAGCTCACTCTCATGCGCGCAAAGAGTCTGGTACATTTTACCCTGCAAATGCGACCGAAGCCGAGTCGCCCAATGTGAGTAAAGTACCATGTCGATTTAATTGCACGTCCAAACTTTTGTCTACTTACACTGGTATTTTTTCTGGTGTTTTCCTTCGCTATTGTCCGCTAAAGTTGCTACTGCAAATCTTGGCGCAGAATTTATGGGAAAACCAGTAAAAAATACATAGACGACCCCCTCCACCCCTTGCATCCATCCACTCCTCCACTGCTTGGAAGTGGTAACGCAAATTCGGCAACGAATTTTAAATGCCAGTGTCAAATGCAATCCCATCGAAATCCCGAGGCCAACGTGGATATTATATAAATTACTATTCTGACCCTTTTTTTTTTCTTTTTCCTTCTTTAGACTCCTTTAAACCCTCCAGGCCCAAGCTTTAGCAACCGCCAAGGACAGTCACGATCCGCTCCCAAGAGCATCGACGTCGAAAGCACTCGCCGTTCAACCAATACCGAAGCAGTTAGCATCCCTCAAATCGAGAGCCCCGGCTCATATCCCAACTCGGCCGGTGCCGTCACTTCTGCCTCGCCGCACTCGACACACTTTAGCCACCGCAGCCGCAAGAGCACCGACTCTGTTAGCTCCAACGCCGCCATATATGGCAGCGGTGTCCCTCCCGAGGCGGCGCGCATGAACATTGTAGAAGCCCTTGCCGGCACCAGACGGAATGGTCACGAAACCAACCGCCCTTCTCCCTCAGATCCAGAACCAATGTCGGCCCGCGACTCCAAAAGCCTGCGCAACTTCTTTGGCCGCAAGAAGAAGCAGCCGCGCGACGATGGCGAAGAGACCGACTCGCCCACCTCGCCCGCCCTGTACAAGTCGACGTCGTTGGGCTCGCGCTCATACGGAAGTGAGCTGTCGCTGGACATGTCACGCACCCGGCTCGGCCCCAACGCGCGCTATTATATTCTCGTCACGAAAGATGGCTGGAACTACCGCATGTGCGATGTCACCGACTACGATAGCCCGGCTGAGCTGCGTCTAATCATATGCCAAAATCTCGGCATCGTGTCGTCCCCCGAATATGCCAAGATCTACGCCACAGAGCTGGGCAAGGCAGACCACGACGAGCCGCTAGACGATACAAAGCTTCTCACTATTCGGCGCACGCGTGCCGATGGCTTTGGCTCTTTGAAGCTGCTCGTCCGCAGTGACTTCAACTCGATCGCACCGCACTACCATCTCGATGGTCTCTCGCCCGACGAAGAGCTCTACGCCGAAAACAACGGCTCTCGCACCGCCTCCTCGACGCTCGACTCGGAATTACGCGAATACAAAGAAGCCGTGGACCGCAAGCAGCGCGAATACCTAGCGCGTCGCCAGCAGCAAGCGAACCGCAAGCCCGACGACGCCGTGCAAATCATTGGCCGCACCGTCGACTTTGACCAGCCCCGGCTCTCCCCCTACGATGACAAAAAGATTGACCACTCGTTTGAAGACCGCAAGCCCGTGCCGGTGCGCAACCCGCCGGCGCTGCCGAGCAACCCGTCGGCAACGCTCATCAAGGTCAACTCGCTCAAAAAGAAACCGACGCACAACGGCCGCCCGTCGTTTGGCAGCCTCGAAAACGTACCGGAACGTCCAGGAGTAAACACAAGTATGCCTCACCGCCGCGCCTTTTCCTCCCACTCGCCGCAGGGTAGTTCCGTGGTCGGCTCAGTCATTGCCGGCCTGGGCATGAACCTCGCGTCGGTGGCGGGCATCCGTCCACAGAGCTCTAACGGGTCAGCAGCTTCTCCGCCGTTTTCGTCGCAGCGCAGACCGTCGCAGCCGTCGGCGCCTGCGCCCGCACCTGCGCCCGCGCCTGCTCCCGAACCACCCAAAGCTCCTGGGCCCGATCTCGACTTTGTCGGCAACGACGTCTCGTTTGCCGCCACCACGCCCACCAGTGAAGCACCGGGCGACGATTCTGATGATGACTCTGACGATGGCCTGTTTGCTGTGCCGATTGCTGCACGTCAAAAGGCTGCGGCCGCGGCGGCAGCTGCTAAGCGCAAATCGTCGGACGCCAGCTCCAAGAGACCCAGTCTGCATGTCGACGTCAACGGACTAGCGGCGCGTACGAGAAAGGGATTGTCAGTCTCTTTCAACTCGCCGCCTGGCTTGGACAGCGCGAGCGACTCGGCCAAGAATTCGGAGCAGGACGACTCGGGATACGGAAACAGTCGCAGCTCGAGCTCCAGACGGACACCGGGAACGCCATCTTCTGATGGCACCTGGGAGTCTGCTGAGGATAGCAAGCTGAATAGAAGAAAGTCTTTTGTTGACAAGGGAGTTTGGGCCAACCGTCCCCCGACCGATGCCCTGCTGAACAACCTGGACGACTTCTTCCCCAACCTCGACCTGGATCTGCCAATTGTAGAGGAGAACGACGGCAAGAATGGCATTATTCCTTCTCCTATTTCAGAGGGAGATGAGAGCGCACCGTCATCTACATCGTCGGCACCGAGGCCGCCTATTCTCCCTCCTCTCCCTCCTAGCGAATCACTCTCCTTTATCCCCGAGTCAAACGCTGTCAAGTACAACGACAACGACACGCTTGGCTCTGACGAGTCGACACTCAAGGCCACCAACAACCGAGACTCGTACCAGTCGGTGGCGCATCGTAGCATCAGCCGCGCCAGCGGCCTGAGCCGTCTCAAATCTATCCGTCAAGTGGCGCGCGACACGCACGAAGCGCAAAAGCGCTATACGACCGTCTCGCAGGCGACGCCCGACCGTGCCACGACACTAGCACGCCGCAAGAGCACAAAGATGTTCAACGCCAACATTGTGCAAATCAAGCCACAGCGCAACAGCATCTTGTTCCCGCCGATTCCGCAGGAGACGGCGCCCAAGCGGCAGACAACGTTCCGCTGGTTCAAGGGTCAGCTGATTGGCAAGGGCTCGTACGGTCGCGTGTACCTCGGTATGAATGCCACGACGGGTGAATTCCTGGCGGTCAAGGAGGTGGATGTAAATCCCAAGGCGGCGCAGGGCGACAAGAACAAGATCAAGGAGATGGTGGCTGGACTTGACCAGGAAATCGACACAATGCAGCACCTGGACCACGTCAATATCGTACAGTATCTGGGTTGCGAGCGCAAGGAGACGAGCATCAGCATCTTCCTCGAGTATATTCCCGGTGGCAGCGTTGGGTCCTGCCTCAAGAAGCACGGTCGCTTTGAAGAGCCGCTCGTCAGCTCGCTGACGCGCCAGACGCTTTCTGGACTTGCGTACCTGCATCGCGAGGGCATTCTGCATCGCGATCTCAAGGCCGACAACATCCTGCTGGATCTCGACGGCACGTGCAAGATTTCCGACTTTGGCATCAGCAAGAAGACGGACAACATTTACGGCAACGACAAGACGAATTCCATGCAGGGCTCCGTCTTTTGGATGGCACCCGAAGTGATTAACCCGCCCGAGGGCAAGGGCTACAGCGCCAAAGTCGACATTTGGTCGCTGGGCTGCGTGGTCCTCGAGATGTTTGCGGGCAAGCGGCCGTGGGGCAATGAGGAAGCCGTCGGCGCGATTTACAAGCTGGCCAATGGCGAGACGCCGCCGATTCCGGATGACTTGCACCCGAGCCCGGTGGCGCTGGCGTTTATGCTGGACTGTTTTCAAGTGTGAGTTTTCTTTTCTTTCTTTTCTCTCCCCCCTATGCAAGTAAAGTTTCTAACTATCATCCAGTAACCCGTATGACCGCCCGACGGCCGAGAAACTTTTGGCCGAGCATCCCTTTTGCGAATCGGATCCCGACTTCCAGTTCGACAACACGGAGCTGTATGCCAAGATCAACCCGGGCAAGGTGTAAATCTGAGGGCGACTTGCTGTGCAAAAAAAAAAAAAAACGAGGGCTTCATGTGTATCACGCCGCCCTTGTTTTTGCATCATTTTTCTTTCTTTTGCGAGCGCATATCTGGCCATTTCGTCTCTTTCTACTGGTGTATATTTTCTGCTAAATCTTTTTTTTTTCATTACTTTTCTTTCTTGTATTAGATTTGGGACGGACTTTGAATATAACTTTTGGCGTTTGTTTTGCTTTGTCACATGTTATTTGCCACATGAGGGTTTATTTGGGGTTTACGAAGCTTGCTGCTGCTTTGCTGCTAGATAAATAAGCTTATCCTTAGCGTTAGGATTGGAAACGCTAAGGTTAAGTTTTAGGCGCTAAACCCATTTATTTCTGAAACAGTTCATACTACGGAAGAAGATGATTAAGTACGGCCAAGTTTAGGAATTTTCTTTGTTATGTAAGATCAGACCCGATTGGTGGTAAAAAAATAAAAATAAAAAGATTTGGACGACAATTCTCCATTGGCTCTGTCACCTTCTTTATCTGGGAAATAAGTCGGAAGCCAAGCGGCTCGGAAGAAACACCCTCAGATTCTTCTTTTGTGGTGATTTGCTTTTATCCGAACAAAAGGTTTGCCAAGACCTGTGTGAGAGTTCAACACTTTGACGAGCTAAACAAGTCGGCTAAAAACAAAATACAGAGCAGACAAAGAAGAGGGGATAAAAAAGAAGGACAATGCGGGTGACCGAAGAAAATCTTGGCGGATTTTAGGACTTGGAGAGTTACAGGAGCAATATGACACAACGACAGTACTCTTTTCTTTCTTTTTCCTACTAGTACTTTATAGCTACCACATGATGGCTGCAATTTCATTTCATATTCTCTTGAGATATGAGTTCCGTTTTCAAGCCTAGAGTGTAGATAGATGTAGGACGTGATTTGCCATTTTAGTACCAAAACAAAAGTTGGAACGCAGAACGGGCCCGGAAGGAACTAAAAAGCTGCATGTTGGATTCGCTAGATGGGTTAAAGAAGAAAAGCTGGAGCCCCTGATTTTGTGGTGGATTTTATAGAGAAAACGAGTTCCATTTTCGATCAATCGGGCAGGCAGAAACTTAGTATGAAATGTAGCTCGGGACTTGGGCAAAAAAAAAAAAGTTGAATAAAAAAACGTGCCGTGAAAACTTGAGAAAAAAAAAAAAGAAAGAAAAATAAAGAAAAAAAAAATACGTGCCGTGAAAACTACAAAAGAAATTGAAGCCTCAAAAAGCTTGAAGCCTGGCGATTCAAGACGGCAGTAGACAGGAACCGCAGGAAATAATCAACGTGATATCTTCTCTTAACCGGGGGAGAAAAGGACGGCTAAAACAAGCCAAATAGCGTGCAACCGCTGGATTTGTAGGACCTGCTAAATCGAACCGCCTCCCTGCCTCCAGGACCTTTTGTCTGCCGCTCGGTGGGTTGTTCTTGCCATTGTGGAACGGCTTTAAGCTCCTTCCTGCTGGGAAGCAACCGTGGTGTGGTAGCGAAGCGAAAACAACATTGGAAGAGAAGCTTCTTATTACTTATACGAGCCACATTGCTGGCCGCAGTTACGGCTTAGGTACATTCTTGTGCAGTCAAGTTTCTATGTGGTTAGTATGTACTCTGCAAGTAAAAGTCCAGCCTAGGTCTGAGCCAGCACGTGGGCTTCACGACAGAATTAGGCTGCGATCAGCGGTGGACGATGCGATGAGAGGGGAAGGAACGGACCACCGAAGGAAGGACAAGTCAGGAAGAAAAGAAGAACAATAACAAAGCAGTGCTCTACCTCAAAGGTACAAAGAAAGAAAGCTCAATGCATGATTCGGAACGCAGGCCGACGGCTTCAAGGCAACTTGAGCCGTCAGACAGCGCGCAAAAAAAAAATGAAAGAAAAAAAAATGAAAGAAAAAAAATGAAAAGATAAGAAAAAGTTACAGTCAACATCGCCCACCCCATCCGTAAGAACCCAAGGACTGTGTCTATGCACTTATTTGCGCAGTCTTGATGGCTTTATGGGTGTTGATCTTAAAGAGATTAGGATGAAGCCACTACTACTACTACTACTACTACTACTACTAGTACTGGTATTAATAATAAAAATAAAAACAGAAAGGCCATAGAGGGGAACGAGCGAACAGAGGACGTGCCTTCACTTTCTGTGTACACTGGACAACCAACTACTATTAATTATCTCAGCCTCGCCTTCATTGTCGGGTTTATTCCCTTCTGGCTTTTTCTTGTCAATATTTCATCCCGGATGGTTATTCAAGTTTTATTTCCCTGATTTCCATTTTAAAGATTTCTCCCGTCTTTTTCTTTTTCCTCTCTTTCCTCGCTTTTAACTAACAATCGAAACACTACGCCCTGGTTTCGTATACAACCCTATTCCTATTCGGTGCAGACGCCCCCGAATCCCCTCCGCTTGCTCGTCTGCTACAACCGAACGAGCCTTCTAAAACACCCTCGACAGCCATTCATGGTTTGTCTGATGATCGAAATCCCGCCGGTTGCCCGTATACAAGTACTAATCACAGCAGCCAAAAAGTCAAGCGTAAAGCTCCTTGTCTGACAGCTTAGTCCATCCGGCTTGGTCAGAGTTCTTCTGCTTCTCTCTGTTTTAAATGCAACCCTGCAGCCCTCAAGTCGGCGTGACCCTCGCCTTGGATTTTTCTTGGCATTGTGGTTCAGACCTTCTCACTTGCTAGGAGTAGTTCTTGCTTCCGTTTATTCTTTGCATTTTCCGCCAAGAGATTGATTCTCTCTCGCATTTATTCACTCGTTCGATTACTTTTCTTTGCTCTTGTTATAAACTTCTGCTTTTCGTCGCTCTTTGCTGTTTTCCCACACTCTCCCTCATTTTTTGGCCTCTCTTTCCAAGCTCTCATCCAATTACTTACTACCTGTCAGTTCCTGCACTTGGCCATGACACGGCGTTTGTTATAGTGCCATTCATAATAGATCGACGTTTTTTTCCATTTTGGGCACATAGCTCACATACGCCTCATAGAATCTACCGCTCATAGGTCGTCTCTACGCAACAACCAAAGCTTGCATCTCACATACCGGCGCGCATCCTTCTGCTCGATCGTCGCCATGATTCCTCGCCGCCGCTCGCGGTTCGTTTTGATAGCGGCCTTTATCATTACGGTACTTCTATACAAAGGATGGGGTGCTACTTCGTTGAGCCCGCAGCCACACCTGCAACATGGCTCAGCTGCGCCTGTGGCTCCTGCACAGAAAATCGAGAACGATGGCTTAAAACCCATTCCCGCGCCGCCCGCCGTGCCCGTTCCCGCCGCCCAAGCGCCCGTGAAGCCTTTGTACAAGGACACGGAAAAGGCTCCCCCGCATAGTCCTAGCAGCCCCAACCCCGGCACTGGCGTCGGCACTGGCGTCGGTGCTGGCGCAGATACCACAAACTCAAACACGAAGCCCAAGGGAAACACCTTGGAAATCCCGACTCTTAAGGATTCCGCCACCTCAAACCACCAAGTCGATCTTTCCCTGCCCGATAACATCGCTTCCAAGCCTCCGGGTGTGCTTTACGATCCTGTTACGGGCACTACCAAAAACGCGCTTCCTGAAGCCATTTCCGACCTTCATGAGCGCCCTCCGCCTGCCTCTGCCGTCATTTCGCCTCCGGAAGCTACAACACAGATCCATTGGTCCAAGGTGACTGAGCATTTTCCTGTCCCGACCGAGAGCATAATTCACATGCCCACTGGAGCCCCTAAGGCCATTCCCAAGATCCAGTTTGATTTCAAGCCCGAGGATGCTACTGCCAAGGCTAAGCGTCAAGCGCGGCAGCAGGCAGTTGTTGCCGAGATGAAGCACGCCTGGTCTGGCTACCATACCTATGCTTGGATGCACGATGAATTGGCTCCCAACACCAAGGCTTTCAAGGATCCCTTCTGCGGCTGGGCTGCTACTCTTGTTGACTCGCTTGATACTCTCTGGATCATGGGTCTCAAGGAGCAGTTTGACGAGGCTGCCAAGGCTGTGCGCGAAATTGACTTTACTTACACTCCTCAGCGTCGCGACATCCCAGTGTTTGAGACTATCATCCGCTATCTGGGAGGTTTCTTGTCGGCCTATGATGTCAGTGGTGGCCCCAAAGGCGACTACCCCATGCTGCTTGAAAAGGCCATTGAGCTAGCTGAAATTCTGATGGGCGTTTTTGACACGCCCAACCGCATGCCTATTCTGTACTACCAGTGGCAGCCCGACGCCGCATCGCAGCCGCATCGCGCTGGAGCTGTGAGCGTTGCTGAGCTGGGTTCCATGTCCATGGAGTTTACGCGCCTGGCACAGCTCACTGGCAAGCAAAAGTACTACGATGCCATTGCCCGCATTACCAATGAGTTTGAGGGTCTCCAGGATCGCGGAACTGCTTTAGATGGGTTGTTCCCCGAGCATCTCGATGCTTCGGGCTGCAACCGCACTGCTACTGCGGAGAGAAACCGTCTGGCGGCTGCTGCGGAAAAACCGCCTGTTGGATTCCAGCCTCAGGGTCAAGCCGAAAGCTCTAAAGGTACTGAGCTGCACAAACGGTCGCCTCCGGGTGACTACAGACATGCCGGCCAATTCTCTGATGAGTGGGACTGTGTGCCTCAGCCTGTTATTTCCGCCCGTCAGTCTGGCCAGTCGTTCAGTCTGGGTGGGAGCCAGGACTCCACCTACGAATACTTCCCCAAGGTAAGCAGGCAGTTGTGTTCCTTGAATGCATACATTCGATCATGCAGCTAACATTAACTTTAGCAATTCCTGCTCCTCGGAGGTCTCGAGCCCAAGTACGAGCAGATGCACCGCAAGGTCATGGAGGGCTCCAAGAAGTACCTTCTCTACCGCCCCATGATCAACGACACCAGCGAGGTCCTTTTCACCGCCAAGGCTACAACCATGGGCTCTGAGAACAAAGAGCATCATCTTGATTACGAAGTCACGCATCTGTCGTGCTTCGTTGGTGGCATGTTTGGCATGGGCGCCAAGATCTTCAACGACCCCGAAGATCTTGAGATTGCTATCAAGCTGACCGAAGGTTGCGTGTGGTCGTACAGATCAACGGCTTCTGGCATTATGCCCGAGTCTGCCCAGGTTGTTCCGTGCGCGAATATGACATCCTGTGCTTGGAACGAGTCCAAGTGGTGGGATGTTCTGGACGCCAGTGGCGATTGGAGAGACAAACAGCTGGCCAGCTGGGAGAATAAGAAGACCATGTTCCTCAAGACATACGTGGCTCCAGTGCCCTCGCAAACTGCCACTCCAGCCAAGGAAGCCGTTGCCGGTGAGGCTGCTCTGCCTGCTGTTAGTTCCATGCCTACTCAGGCCCCGGCCGACCCTCTGTCTTCAGTCGGCACCGTCCCCAAGAACAACGCCAGCGCGCCGATTCAGGCCCGTGCTTATGCTACCTTGGCCGATGAAGGTGCTGTTACTTACCTGATGCAGAATCTGAGAGTGAAGCCAGGCGAGTATGACCATGATACCATGATGGCCATGATGGCTACGATTGGTCGTCGGCCGCTCAACCACGAGGAGTATGTCTTGGACAGAATTGAGCTCGAGAAGATTCCTCCGGGCTACACCCTTGTTAACGGCAAGCGCTACATTCTTCGGTATGTTTTGTTTTATTCCTTTTCCATCTCAGGCTCTTGCTAAAAATTAACCCCTCTCATAGTCCCGAAGCCATTGAATCTGTATGGTACATGTACCGCATCACTGGTGACCCCACCTGGATGGATAAGGGCTGGACCATGTGGCAAGCCATTATTTCCCACGTCAAGACCGAAGTCGGCCACAGCGCCCTCGACAACATTTTGGAAACGAAGCCCGAGCAGCTCGACGGCATGGAAAGTTTCTGGACCGCCGAGACCCTCAAGTACTTTTACCTGCTCTTCTCAGAGCCCGATGTTATTAGCCTCGACGAGTGGGTGCTCAACACCGAGGCGCACCCGTTCAAGCGGCCGACGGCAGCGTTTGGCAATGGCGAACAGGCGGTCAAGCTGTAGACGAGCTTCTCGGTGTGGTGAAGAGGGGGATGCTTTTCACATGTGCTGACATGTGAAAGTCCCCAGATATGTTCTTTTTTTTTTGTCACAATAATTTTTTGTGTATTTTGTCTTTACGGTTTTTTATACTACACATAGGGCTGGATTTGCATTATCATCATCATCCACGCCAAGGCGTTCTTATTTATTCTGGCTTTTCTTTCTATTTATTATTATTTTCCCTACTTCATTTTCTCGAGTGATTTTTACCAAAGCTTTGAACTTGTTCGCAGTCGCCAAAGAATAAAAAACATGCATTTTTGATTCATTGTGTCTGTCCTCTCTTCATAAAGAGGAAACAAGCCAGGATTTGTAGGCCTGGGAAATTGGCTTGTGCATAAGAGGAGGGCGGGCGGCCGGCACAGGTTGAAAATTAAAGCCAGATATCAAGAAAATTCTCTTTTGAACACAAATTCTTGGCTTTTTTTTTTTTTGTTAATCTCCCGTTTGTTGTTGGATTTGAGGTTTGCGCGCTTAGTCTTTGGGCCAGCTCAATGTTTCATGCTTTGGGAGGCACGCAAGGCGCGCAAGCTGGTACACAAAAAGAGTAAAACACCCGTTGCCAAACATGTGTACATTCAAGTGAAAAACAATAGACAATTGGATATCAAGAAAAATAAACATCCATTGTAATATTACAAAAGTAATGAGAGCAAAGCAATACAGTACACATCCATAAAGATAAACACTAAATGCCACCAAGAAACAAGACACAAGAAATATATGTGAAAGGAAAAAGAAATAGCATCCATATAAAGAGATAAACAACGTGTAGAGATATTAACGTAGAAACATTATCGAAGACGTAGAGCGGGGAAAAGCAAAAGGAGAAATAGCCAAGTTGTGTAGATGATAAAAGTCATATACAAAGGCTTGCCTCCACCATTGTGATTTACAATGGGAATAAGACAGCAAGAACGAGATAACAAGGGACATTAAATGCCAAGCTATCAGAAATGAGAGGCGCCATATATCGGCTCATGTTTTGATTTGGTCATTGTCTATCATGGCCATAGTGAGTAAACTCGTTTTGATTTGGTCATTGTCCGTCATGGTCATAATGAGTAAACGCGTTTTGGGGGAGTTCTCGATATGTTGCGGAGAGCAAAGGCGGTAGCGGAGGGAGGTTGTGGTAGAAGCAGAAGTAGGTAAGAAGGTATGAAAGATGTATCGATGCAAAATAAAACCAACCTTCCCGAAACGCCAATTGGTAAAGACCGATAGGGACAAATAGAAAAAAAAAGAAAAGAGCAAAGTGAAACCAAGTCGAAAGAAGAGAGAAAATAAAATCATGAAAAAAAGGAAAAGCCACCAGATAACCATCAGAGGTGGCCGTGGGGATGTGAAAAAAAAAAATAGAAATAAGAGAAATCATTAGTCAATATAAAAAACAAGAACCCAAGTTCTCGCTTCTTAGTTAACCAGCTCATGCAGAATGCCAATGCTGAGAATCATAACCAGCAGACCAACTGTCACAATGATGAGCAATGCAAAAGAAAACCAACCCAAGACCATGGCCGATGATCCGACTCCCGATTTCACGGATCCATTTGCCATTGATTGTGACATGACAGCCGCGGATACCGAAGCCGTGTGTTGCCATAACACAGAAACCAGGACAAAGACTGACGAAATGAAGATAATGGTCAGGGCAATTTGGCTGACAGGTCGCGAAGGGAAGGACTTGACCTCGCGCACGCTGCTTTCGGAGCCGTCGTCATGATCGTGCCAGCCGGGGAAAGTCAGGAGGAGCAGGAAACAAACAAAGGCGAAAATGATGGCGATGATGCTATATCGGTGTTAGTACGCGGTCCAAAATTAGGAGAAAAAAAAGCGGGTGACCTACATCAGGTACGGGAACACTATCATGTCCTTGAACTGCGACGCCAACCACACCAAATTCAAAGGGTCCTGGTCTATCGAAATCTCCTTGGCTAACGCAGTGGCATTGTTGCTGCACAGCCAACTACCGCCATCAGGGTTGATGCAAATGCCGAAGAAGCCCACGCGGGCCTGGAGCCGGGCGTCACCAGCAATGTTCGCAATGGCCGTGTGCACATTATAATCGACTTGGGCGGTACTAGGCTCGGCTTCGTAGGACTTGTAGTAAAGCGACAACAGGAAGATTCCTGGCATGAGCGGCGAAGATGACGAGCATCCTGCTAATAGTAGTGCTATAAAGACGCAAAGGAGGAATTGGGTGTTAGCCAGGTCGCGCTTGGAAAGAAGCAGAGCCCGGACCAGCTGCTCCCAAGACACGCAGCATTACATTCTGGCCGTCCGGCCGGATCGGAAAAGCGCAATTTTGTCCGGGCTACCGCAGCGGGAAACCGAGTCGCAAGTTTGACTTACATAGAAGAATGATTACCAAGGCAATGAGAATCATGAGCGCATGGTGAAATCCCAGAAATGGCATTAACCCTGATATCGTGTCAGCAGAAGTTTCCAACTAACGACCTGAAATCTGGCTGGTAAACTCACGGCGAAAGGTAGTCCCGAGACTCATGGCTGAAGGTTTTCGTCGGTATAAATCAGAGACTCAAAAACGAAAGCTTCCGTGACCAATTCAACCAAATCAAAAGATGACCAGGAGTAGCTTTTTTGGCCAGTTTTCGACAGTTTTGTCGAGGAAAACTGGAAACTATCAAGAGAAAGAGACGGAAAAGCGTGTTTTCTTTGGCGACAAATATTGCGTTCTTGGCGGCCTCAAGATTTGACGTGGTTGTCGTTGAAGGATAGAAACCGAGCTGTTCTTCGCCGAGTTGGCTGATATAGTGGTCGTCGTGTGTTCCTTTCGGCTTCTGCTCTTTGGCTTTTGCGTTTCGGTTTGATATTCTGTGCTGCTGAGTTTTCCGGGCTTTTGTTCACTGCGTGGTGTTTTGCTTTGCTGGACTCTGAACACACTGCTTTGTCGAGGGGGGTTGGGCGAGGCAAAGTAGTAAATTAAGAACAAGAAAAGAACGTGAGAAAAAAAAAAGATGCGCCAGGGGTTGCTGTAATTTTGCGAGTGGATTTTGGCAACTATAACAAAAGATAGATGGAAAGGCGCTATCACGACGATGTAGCTCTCGTCAATTCAGATCGGGCGGCCTAAAAGAAAAAAAAATGAGGAGGGAAGAAAAGAAAGAATCACACAAGGTCAACGAAATAAAGCCCTGCGTAGCTCAAAAAAGGTTAGATGATTTTCCTGCCTCTTCTTTTTTTGATTTTTCAATCCTGGGTAAAACAAGAAGCGATGACGATTTCGTAAAAGAAAAGAGGGAAACGGGCGAGGAACAAAATCGTCAGGGGAGCGAAACAATCCGAATTGGCGCTTTGCTCTTGGCTAACTTCCTGGTATTTTGCGCCCACAGGCAGTCATTCATTCAGCAAGCCAGGCCAGGAAGCACGACCGGGGCAAGAAGAGTCCCGATGAAATCAATTGAACTTCAACGGCTGTTTTTTTGTTGTCCGCCGTCCGTTCGGTTTTTCTGGTCTAAGTTTGAAAGATGAAATCATGTAGGGAGAAGCTGGTGCACGCTTACATTTATTTACACAAGTAAGCCAGTGTCGGCAAACACCCAGCACAAACGTCAAACAAAGCAAAAGCAATGCGATAAGGCAATGATGGATACGGATAGGCGATTATTTCTAGAATATCTGCCGGCTTCAGGGCGAAAATGAACTGGAATGGAAGGCTGACGAAATTTTCTTTCCCGTCTTCCTCTTTTCCAACAAGGCTGGAGATAACCTAGGGAAATGGGAAACAACACTCTAGGGAAATAGGAAACAACACTCTAGGGAAATAGGAAACAACACTCTAGGGCAACAACAAACAGCAGCAAAGTGCACGTATGAGAATTCGCGATAAACAGCAAGCGCGAAGAAACAAGAAACAACCACAAAAGGGCAAGAGGCAAGATCGAAAGGGAACCAAAAAGAGCAGGACCGGGTAGGCACCTTCCAAACTAATTACTTGCGTCCAGTAATAGCCCGTACCTAGAGCATAGCACCTTGTACTTCTTCCTTCTAACCATTAATCGAGACCGTTTTCTCCTCCCCTCTTCTTTTGAAGGCTAGAGCTTCAAAGAGGCTGTTGTTGGGTCTTAAAGTGCGTGCTTCCTTTTCTGCCACCAGCCCGTCCAATGGGCGCTTTTCATCGCCAATTTGTTCGATTTCGCCTGGTCACTTAGGGCGACCTTTTGGACTTTCACTTGCCAAGTTCTGTTCTCAGCACTAACAAAGCAGGGTAAGTTTCACTTGCAGATGCAGTTGCGCAGAAAGGTTCCTGCGTGTCGCCACAGCAACAGAAACTTGCATCCTGGGTTTTTTTGGTCCCTGGCTCCTTCTCGTTTTTTGTGTTCTATATTTTGGCTTTGCACTACGCTATTTCGGAAACTAAGCCTCAGTTAGCTTTCTAAAGGCAAGAAAAAAAACGAGTAAAAAAAAACAAAGGAAGCTGGGTAAATGCGCTTACCTTTCTTTGTTGCTGCTTCATGCCACATTACACAGTAGCTCCAGGGACCCTTGTTTCGCGTTAGCTCAAGTACTCTATACTTACTGTACGCCTGTGTTCCTGCATTGCCCTCAGTACCCGCTACATGAGACAGCTAAAAGCTTGCGGCAAAGCTTGAATAGGCTCTATCACGTGACAGTCCAGCGCCCCTTGTGTTGCTGGCGATGTGTGCCGATCAGAGAAAGTTCATATTTTGTTTTCACCCCGCCTTGTTGTCTCCTTGTTTGTTTTCTTGTCTCGCGGACCTTCTTTGCTTTGTTTCTTGTCTTGTTTCTTGTCCGGTGTTTTGTCTTTAGGGTTGTCAACTCGTCAAGAATGGCTGCACAATGCTCGCACGCGTTGTTTTGCAATGGCGCGTTGGTTATGTTTGTGCAGATGCAGTGCTTGCTTTGTTTGTCTCTTGGCTGTGCCGCAGAAGCCGATTTTTTTTGCTGACTCTGTCCTCTGTCTTGGCCTAATATGGTCTGGCCTAGAAGCAAGAGCAGCACACCAATCCAATCCAATAGGTTGCAACCGCCGGATATACCCTGTATTTTACTGTTACCCTTCTACTGGTTTAGTGGCTTCACCAGATACAGCCCACCCCGTAAAGTAAACAAACCCCCCCCCCCCCCCCC
>LKBB01000008.1:132058-177497 GCA_001513885.1 Thielaviopsis musarum
AAAAAAAAAATTGCTTCCATAGTGCTAGTTTTGCTTCCTCAGTAAACTGCATTGATTCTGCTGTGCGTCATTAAAGCCTACTCCTTGCTCCGCCGGCTACCACTAAAAAGTGGCTGAGTCGGAGCCGGACCAGTAGTAGTAGTAGTACTAGTAGTAGTATTTTACTACCTATAGGCTGCTCCTTCATTTCTCTTGCCCTTTCCAACGTCGTGCTCAACTCATCCTTCTGCCTTTTACCTCTTTACGAAGTGGCCCGCACAGACTCAGACACAGCCTGATCAGTTGTTGTTACTCCCACCACTATTTCTTCGTCCTTTTTGACCACCACGAAATCTGCGTCGTTCGCAATCGTGCTAGTCTGCGAAAGTCCAACAGACGTACCACGATGAATGTCCATTGTCTTCTGCTTGAAAAGGTTGACGTACACGGGATACCTATCCATTGGTCAAGACCATGTCGGTTTGAGTTGTTAGCCGCCCGTTATTCTTAGTGGTTTACTCGTTTTCGGTCACACTACAGATAGCATCTATAGCGGTCAAAGGAGAACAAGGGAAGCTACTTTACTTACACGCCAGCCAGGATAAAACCCATGATGGGAATCGCCATGGCAGTGTGTGCGCCCTTCTTGTCTACCACTGCGCCCATCATGGGAGGAAAGACCATTCCACCAGAAATGGCAGAGACAAGAAGAGCGCCGCCAAGCTTTGTGTGCTTGCCAAGGCCACGGAGACCCAATGTGAAAATCGTTGCAAAGCACGCGGACTCAAAGCACAGAACTGTCATGAGCATCGCTATCGAGACATTTCCAGCAGTATTCATGGCAGCAATAGTAAAGATAATACACAGACTGAGGTATACGGAGAGCACATAGCGCGGCTTGATAGCGGGGATCATCATCGCAAATGCTGCAACAAACCGGTTGATTGCGTAAAGTCCTTGTGCAATGGCAAAAAGGTTGGCTGTAGATTGTGAATGATAGGGTTAGGGCTCATAATATTGCAGAATTGGATTAGGGTACAAGGGAACCACTTACACGAGCTCTGGTCATCGTGGCCAGCTTCTTGGGCAAAGTTGATAAAGTAGTTCTTGGAAGGTCAGAGTTTCGAGATAATGCCATAAATAGAAAAAAAAAAGACTTACTGCGATAGCAACTTGCGAGCCGACATAGCAAAATTGCGAAAACACCGCTAGAAAGAGATTCCACTGCTTGCGAAAGAGTCCTGGATCGCTTTCGCTAATCTCCAGTTCTTGTGCCAACATGTCGGCATCGGTAATCTCAGGCATAGGAACCAGGAAAAACAAAATGATCAAGAGCGCCACAAAGCCGGCCACGCCTAAGTACACCCATTGGACGTTTCTGAGGCCATCTTTGGTATCGAGAGTATGGGCAAAAAAGACCCGAGAGGCCAGTAGAGGGGCAGCTGTGTCAGTGGATGAATGGTTAGCTGGTAGATTATCAAGGGCATCTGACACATTGTTTCTGTAGCACAGCGGAGTTTGCCGCTGTCTTACCTGCTACACCAACGCCCTGCACGGCTTGGGCCAAGTTGAGTCGGATTTCGGAGTATCGGGATGGGCCGCAGATTGCCAAGAACCTATAAGACGTCAATTTCGGTCTCTATCAACAGAGGAAAATGCGAATGACTTACGGGTCAGCGGCCGTTTCCAGGGTTGAAAGACCAGTTCCAACGATAAACATGCTGCCACAGAAGCCACCAAACGAGCCCTTGACACCCGATGGCCAAAACAAAAGACAGCCGACGGCCATAATCGCCAGACCTTGAGCCTTTGTGTAAGTGCATGTGACATCTTGATAAGGTTATTGATATGTCACCTACCAATCATGAACGTAATACGAAAGCCGAGGCGACGCAAAATCCAGCTAGATATAGTCGGTGGGCATATGAGATATGCTCCAAAGTACGCTGTCGAAAGACCCGCAGCCTCAACAGCGGTAATATGAAGCACCTTTTGGAAATGGGCGTTGAGAACTGGTAAATTTGTTAGAGATTGGAACGTTGTGCTATCAAGCCATTGATGAGCGTACCGTCCAAAAGGCCATAGGCAAACCCCCACAGGAAGAACAAAATCGTCACGAGGCAGTTGGGGACAATGGATTCTCGCGCTGTCAGATTCAGTGCCGAGCGTTTGTTGTTATCTGCGACAATCTTGCGTTTATCGTGTCCCATGATGGCTGGTGTGGTTGATATGTTGCAAAGGAGCGTAGGCGTAGTAGTCTCTGAAATGGAACGACGACTGATGAAGTCAATCTCTGAGTTGAATGAGAAACATGGAAACACGGTCTTGGAAATACTGAAGACACTTGCGCTTTTATAGAAGAGCAAGCTGCATGAATCACTACGAAAAGTAAACATGGAAAATACGCTCTGATAAGAAGCTATAACACACCTTAGCAAGTGCAAAGCTTGTGTCCAGCTAAGAAGTAAATGCCATCTTAAGAAGTTTATGTAGCACTACGCGCCCCGAAGTTCAAGCCATACCGAGCCAGAATTCACCCGACTCCAAGTCATTGGGCTTTAGTATATTTCTTTTCATAGTCTGCAGAGGTATATTTCTTTTCCTGGCATTCCCATCACCGCTATGTTCCAAGGTCATGTATCAGCATTTCAAATACCTCAAAAGAAGCAACCAACAGTATCACCAGCTATCTACACTATTACGTGATGTACGAGGTACATGTTTTGAGCTCTATCATATATGCTTCTTTATGACTTGTCGCATATTTATTCTGACAACGGTATGCGCCGGAAAAAAGACTACTCCGTATGTGTTTATCCGGCTAGAAGATAGAATATAATCCGGTATACTTACTGCGTAGTACTACGAGTATGTCACTCACTACGGAATACGTAGCACACACAGTTAAACTCGTAAGAAGATACTCCGTACAAGCACAACGGAAATACTTTGCACAATATTATACGGAGTGCTTTGTAATGTAGGCTGCGTTTACAGACACAAGCCCCCTTGAGAGCAGCTGGTCTCTGCAGCTAAGATTAAGTGCATACCGACCCTGGCCATTGCTTTTTATGGCGCCGGCGCTGAGCTATCAGGGGCATGCTACGCAGTTCTAAGCTTCAGCTGTATTTTCTTTTGCTAGCTAGATAAGACCGAACACGCGTGCGGTTTTCCTTTTGTTTTACTAGACATCCTGTTTGGGATCGGACTTGCCACCCCCGACAAGTAAATACATAAAGTAGAAGGCCAACCGACTTATCTCGCGATCACTTGTGACTTGGGCTAAGTATACCATGCATAATACTACTACGGAGTACTCACACATATGCAGGTCTTTAACTGCCAGCTCTATCCAGCCAAGAAGTAGTCATGCAAAGGTACTTTTTAGCTGATATGCCTTCACGTCTCGCTTCACCAACCCATTTATCAGGGTTCAGCTTTACAGTCAAACGAAAAGGACCTGTCAAACCCTTGCATTGGGACAGCGCTAGCTGGAAGCTTTGTTTTCTTTTCCCTGCTTCCTTTTGCGCCGCCTTTCTTGGTGCTTCCATGCGCTACGATTTGCTCCCTCTTCTCTTTGCAGCTCACCGCTTTACTAACCCCCGTTAGTGAAGCGGCAGAAAAAGTCGGTTGGGCACTATTCGCACTGTCTGCCCCACGTCAACCCCAGGCCAAGGCACCCACCACCAATGAGCGCTCCGTTTGCTCTGGGCTTTTGGCTCTACAGAACGCTGAACCCCCCTACCGAGACGGCCACGCCTAGGAAACGTAGTCAAGCCCCGTTCGTTAAGTCGTCGCTTTCGAAGGCCACCTCTTTTCAACCATCACCAATATCTCAGCCGCGCATCCGTTGCAGTGACTGATTTCCTGCTCTTCCCCTTCGTTTTCTTCTTTCTCCCTCTTATTTCGTTGTACTATTCTAATTCCCAGCCGATACCATGTCTGCTGCGCAGCTTCTGAACCCCAAGGCTGAGTCCCGGGTACGTCGTTATTTTTTTTTCTGCTCTTGCAAGCTGCCGAGCATTGGTCAGCCTTGTAGAGGCTTTCTTGTGCTGGACGTGTAAAAGGCACAACAATTGCTAACTCTGTAATATAGAGGCGGGGTGAAGCCCTTCAGGTCAACATCAATGCTGGTGAAGGCCTGCAGAATGTCCTGAAGACTAACCTGGGCCCCATGGGCACTATCAAGATGTAAGCTGCTCTTTTCAGCCCTGCGCTCTTGTGTTGACCTTTGTGCTAACCGTTTGTGATAGGCTTGTTGATGGAGCTGGACAGGTACGCAATATCAATGCCTCGAAATTGTACCCCGCCACTAATCGCCGACTCGACCCCCCACCCCCCCTTTTCGTCTTCGACGACATAGTTCGAAATCGCAGCCCGCTAATATCGTGATATAATTTAGATCAAGTTGACCAAGGATGGCAACGTTTTGCTCCGTGAGATGCAGATCAAGAACCCTACCGCCGTCATGATTGCCCGTGCCGCGACGGCCCAGGACGACATTTGCGGTGACGGTACCACCTCCGTGGTTCTGCTGGTTGGTGAGCTGCTGAAGCAGGCTGAACGCTACATTTCCGAGGGTCTGCACCCCCGTATCTTGACGGACGGTTTCGAGATTGCCAAGGTTGAGGCTCTCAAGGTACGCGACAGGTCCAATATGCTCCGTGGCAGGCGAACAAAACTAACATGTGATTGTGTTTGATGTAGTTCCTTGACGAGTTCAAGCTTCCCCGTGAGCCCTCGCGTGAGCTGCTGCTCAATGTTGCCCGCACCTCGCTGGCCACCAAGCTCAACTCGACTCTCGCCGCAGCCCTGACTACCGATATCGTCGATGCCGTTCTGGCCATCTACCAGGCCCCTGCCAAGCCTGATCTGCACATGATTGAGATCATGAAGATGCAGCACCGGACAGCTGCCGACACAAAGCTGATTCGTGGTCTGGCTCTGGACCACGGTGCTCGCCACCCCGACATGCCCAAGCGCCTTGAGAACGCCTACATTCTGACGCTGAACGTGTCTCTGGAGTACGAGAAGACTGAGATCAACTCGAGCTTCTTTTACTCGAGCGCCGAGCAGCGCGACAAGCTGGTTGAGAGTGAGCGTCGCTTCGTTGACGCCAAGCTGAAGCGTATTGTGGAGCTGAAGAAGGAGGTCTGCGGCAATGACCCCAAGAAGAGCTTCGTCGTCATCAACCAGAAGGGTATTGACCCCCTGTCACTGGATGTCCTGGCCAAGAACGGCATCCTGGCGCTGCGCAGAGCTAAGCGGAGAAACATGGAGAGATTACAGCTGGTTTGCGGCGGCACCGCCCAGAACAGTGTGGACGACCTGTCGCCCGAGGTTCTGGGTTGGGCTGGCCTGGTGTACGAGCAGACTCTGGGCGAGGAGAAGTTTACGTTTGTTGAGGAGGTCAAGGACCCCAAGTCGGTGACGCTCATGATCAAGGGCCCCAACGCGCACACCATTGCCCAGATCACTGACGCTGTCCGCGACGGTCTGCGCAGTGTGTACAATGTCATTGTCGACGGCTCGGTTGTTCCCGGCGCCGGTGCTTTCCAGGTTGCCTGTGCCGCGCATCTCAAGAGTGACGCGTTCTACAAGAAGGTCAAGGGCCGCGCAAAGTGGGGTGTTGCCGCCTTTGCTGATGCTCTCCTGATTATTCCCAAGACTCTGGCTGCCAACGCTGGTCACGATATCCAGGACTGTCGTAAGTTTTATTCCACCAAGTCTTATCCCTACAAGCTCTTACTAACCATCTTCTAGTGGCTCAACTACAGGACGAGAACGCCGAGGGCAACATCGTCGGCCTGGACCTGACGACCGGTGACCCGATGGACCCTACCCTGGAGGGTGTCTATGATTCTTTCCGTGTGCTGCGCAACAGCATTGCTTCTTCGTCTAGCATTGCTTCGAATCTGTTGCTGTGCGATGAGATGCTCAAGGCCCGGCAGATGGGCAGACAAGGAGGTCCCGGCCCCGGCATGGACGGCCCGGAGCAGTAAAGGACATTCTGAATTGACGGACTAATGCAATGATGCATTTCTGTTGTATTTGTCATTATGGATTTCTTTGATTCTTATTCTTTTGGGGGGGCGTGTTTGCCCATCTTTTCTTTTTTTACTATTGGAAATCTGTAGACTAAAATGACACGACAACACTGGCTGGGCTACATGAGCGGAGAGAGGCTGATTGCGGTCGGGTTTTGCAACTAATTCATAGATATCATATTTACTTAACCTATTTAATTTCGGGACTCCAGTATTTAATTTAGCTGTGAAGCTATTCCCAGGTCAACTTTGCTCCTGCCTTTTATCTAAGCCGGATGAAACTAACTGAACTGATAAGATAAGCCCCGCGTTACCTTGGAAAATTTCAAGCCCCTCCAAATTAACCCTGCACCAAAAACCGTAGCCCACCCTTCTACGACGGCCCTCTGAAAAAGCAAAAAGCACATTCAGGCACGGCTTGACTGAACAACCGCAAACCCAGCAGACACAGACTCTTAAAAATGGGCGGCTACGACAGCGAATCAGACATTGAAGACCAGGATTTCACCGAGACCGACGTCCTGCTGGGCTACTCGCAAAAGGAAGCCGGCGCCGATGCCATTACACACCTAGGCGGCACGCCTGTAAGTTTTTAAGCACTACCGAAAACCCTTCTGCAACAAAAAAACAATTTTTTTTATCAAGGGTTAAGCCGGCTAACCCTCGCCCAACCGCCCAGGAATGGATCGATGCCACGACACCGCCTTCGGCCGCCCTGGCCCGCTGCAAGGTCTGCAAGGACATGATGGTCCTGCTGCTCCAGCTCGACGCCCACCTGCCCGACCGCTTTGCTGGCCACGACCGCCGGTTGTTTGTGTTTGCCTGCCGCAAGACGCAGTGCCGGCGCAAGCCTGGCAGCATCCGCGCGCTGCGTAGTGTGCGCGTGGCCAAGGATGCGCCGCCCGTTACCGACGCCGCTGCCATCACCAAGATTGACGATAAGAAGAAGGAGGAGAAGAAGCCCGCCATCGAGACGAACAAGGTGGTTACTAGCACAGGGCTCGGCGAGTCGCTGTTTGGCGCCAAGGGCATGGGTGGTGGTGCGGCGGCGGGGAATCCGTTTGGCGGGAATCCGTTTGCCAAGCCTGGTGCTTCAACACCGGTGAACCCTTTTGCAAAGCCTGCTTCTGCTGCTGCTGCGTCCGCAGGCCCCGCCCCTGTCGCCGAAGACAAGATCCAGCAGGCTGTGGACAAGCTGCCGGCGACGTTTGCAGAGAAACTGGCGCTGAACAACCCGCTGGCCGAAAAGCCGCGGGCCACACCTGCGCCGCCCGAGCCGTGGCCAAGCACGCTACCCAAAGCGTATCCGACGCTGTACATGGATGCCGAGTACGAGACTCTGGACCCGACGCCCGAGATGAAGCTGCCTGCGCACGCCAAGATTGAGAAGATGGAGATTGAAGAGGCGGGCGCCAGCGGGTCTGGCTCGGGCAGCAAGGAGGACCAGAGCGCGTTTGAGTCGGTCATGGATGCGACGTTCCAGCGGTTTGCCGACCGCATGGCACAGAACCCGGAGCAGGTGATTCGCTACGAGTTTGCGGGTGCGCCGCTGCTGTACTCGGCGGACGATGCCGTGGGCAAGTTGCTTGCGAGCGGCGAGGACGGCGAGGAAAAAGGCACGGGCATGCCGCGCTGCGCCGAGTGTGGCGCGCCGCGCACATTTGAGGTGCAGATTACGCCGTATGCGATTACAGAGCTAGAGGCGGACGAGATGAGCTTGGATGGAATGGATTGGGGCACCATTATCGTGGGCGTGTGCACCAAGGACTGCCAGGCGTACGGCGTTGAGGCGGAGCAGGTGGGCTATGTAGAGGAGTGGGCGGGTGTTCAGTGGGAGCAGCTGGACGAGGGCAAATAGAGGGAGCAGCTGGAAGGGAAATGAGAGAGGAAAAAAAAAAGAGAGAATACCTTGGGCTTGCTTGCTTTTTGTTTTGATAATACTACACAAATGATTACGTTACGGACATGAAGATTAATTCAAGAGAGACAGGAGTGATATCAAACACGTAAATTCAAAGCTGGACTCGGGTATCAAATACGTCTGCTCTGCTGAATCAAACCCAACCCAAACTTTCATATTTAGAGAAATCATGAGTACTGGTGAACTAGAAAAACATATACCACTACATGGGAAAATCATAGAATCCGTGTAATCCTTTTGTAAATGTTTTTGTTCTCTTTTTTTGTTTTGTTCATTACTCTTTTTTTCTTTTCACGTTAAACAAAAAAAACAACAAAAAAAGCCCCGATATTGACTCCAGTCACAAGAAAGAAAAGAAATGCCGCTTGTTGTTCTTTTTTGTCTAGATTTCCACCGCCGCCTTCCTACAGCCAGTTTACACCAGCATCGAGTCCTTCCACGAGCGCTGCATAACCTTGGCAAACATGTCGACGTTGACATCCTCGCGGATGTCAGACTTCTTGGCCTCGTTCTCGGCGTTGCGGGGAACCTTGACGATGGAGCCCTCAATGGTGAAGCCAAACTCGGTGATAAAAGCCTTGGCCTTCTCGTCATCCAGACCCAGCCAAGCCTCGAGCTGAGACAGGTCAACCTCACGGAAAGCCTGCGAGATCAGGGTGAGGATGCGCTCGCGGATCAGGGTCTCGAAGTCCGAGATGTCGGCAATCAGATCGGCGCACAGGTCGTCACCGTCCAGGGTGGCCCAGAAGCGCGTGTACTGGGCGCTCTCCAGCTGCGTGTTGAGATCGCGCAGCTTGGTCAGGGCCTCGTGCAGCTCACCGCTGGCAGCGGCGCCGGGGTTGATCAGGTGCACGGCGAGGGCGAACTGGGCAGAGGGGAACTGAGTCATGGCCTTGACGAGGATGTTGGTGATGACCTCGTCCTTGGCACGGTCGGGGTTGAGCTGGTACCTATTGTATGCCACAGCGGCGGTCATGCGCCAGAGCAGGTTAGCAAAGAGCGACTCTTGAAAGGGTAGAAAAGGCACAGCAAGATAGGATCAGGCGACGGATCAGATAGAGTTAATTGTGACTTCAAGTGCGCAAAAGCATGACGGCTTAAGCACGGGTCAGGTAATAGGAAACGTGGTTGACGTATAAATCATCACAGAGACACTGAGTACAAGATACAAGAGAACAATACAATGGCCGGAATGGGAGGGCTGGCAGTGACAAACTTACAGCTTCAGCAGTGTCCGGTTGGCATTGCAGTCGGAAAACTTCTGCTCGCACTGCTCAGAGAGGTAAGCCTCGAGATGGACAACAGCCTCGGGGTTGTACCGCTCCAGGCCGCTGATGATGGTGGAGATGGCCTCAGGCCGGTCCGTAGGATCCTCGCCGTTCATGATGGGCAGAAATGTGTGGTGAAGCGGAGGAGAAAGAAGAGAGGAAGAGAGAACAGTTGTAGGGACAGGGGGGACGTCACAACAAAGTCCAAACAAGAAAAAAAAATTAGGTGGTTGCTATCGTCAGAGTGGAGCTTCGATAAAGGACGCACTGGGCTTTGGCGGCTTGGGTTCCAAAAGGTCGGGCGTCGGGGGTGGAGGGAGTGGTGATGGTGGGGTGTATATTGAAATTTGTATGGTGTTTTCCTTTTTTTTGTGGCTGCTAATTTTCTTTCAGCCTCTCACAAAGTCGTTCAGCCCCTCTAAAGCGACGCCAGTAACAAAAATCTATTTGGCCCGGGTCTTTGTCTACACTCAAACCTTTCGGACCCGCTAATAACTTTTCGCTAGGCGGGCCTGGTGGGGTTTTGTGTGCAAAGCTGCTTAAAAGGGTATAGCTCCTATCGATAAGAGAGTCACGTGTCACCGCGTCAAGCTTCCGTCATTAAAGCTAGAACAAGTTCAACATACAGAGGTCATTTTATAGCAACAGGAAACAAGGGAGAGCTTCCGTGATGTATTTATTATTTCATCATGTAAAATCAACCGTTTTCTTACAACCATGTCTAGTCCGTCCAAGAAGCGCAAGCTTAATAGTGGCTCCGCATCAAAGCCGCCGTCTCGTGGTCTGGAGTATTTTTTTGCTAAACAGCAAAAACCCAAGACAAAAGCCGCTGATGATGTCATCGGCGAGGCGTCAGATGCAGCCGTCACCAAAACTGCTTCTTCACTCACCGATGAAGAGTATGCGCGAAAGCTCCAAGCCGAGTTTGACAGTGAGGCAAGCTTAGCATCTCAGTCTAGTGCTTCTACTACGCCAAAACCACCAACTCAAAGTCAGCCTACAGTCCTGTTTGCTAAGTCAGAGGCCCCAAAGCCGGCATCTGTTAAAACACTTGCGTTGCAGTCCACTACCAGCACAGACGACAGGCTTTGCGAGTCGTTACCACTGGACGAAAACCCTATTACTTTTGACCCGCAAAAGTATCTCCCCGAACTTGGCGAGCAATGGAAGTCACAAAAGGACGGTTGTGCATATTCGTTGCTTGTTCGCTGCTTTGTTTTGATCAATGGAACGACGAGCAGGATCAAGATTGTCCATACGCTAGTCAATTGTCTGAGAATCATCATAGAAGGAGATCCGTCCAGTCTTCTCCCTGCTGTAAGACTGCGGCTTTTCCATGATTTTCGTGCGCTAACGCCTTCGTAGGTTTGGCTGGCAACCAACGCCATAGCACCCCCGTACGAGTCGATGGAATTAGGCCTTGGCGGCTCTGCTATTAATAAGTCTCTGAGGGCAGTGTGCGGTCTAGATGCCAGGGCTCTCAAGTCTCTCTATGACAAGTATGGAGACGCAGGTGATGTTGCGTTTGAAGCCAGGAAGAAACAGAGCTTCACGCTTCGAAAGCCCCGGCCGTTGACAATCAAGGGTGTTTATGCTTCCTTGATCAAGATAGCCACAACCAAAGGTCAAGGAAGCGTCCAAGTTAAGCAGTCTGTCGTTGATAAGATGCTTCAAAATGCTCGGGGCGGAGAGGAGAGTCGGTACATTGTCAGAACGCTGTGTCAGCATGTGAGTTTGGTATATGAACATGCAATCAGTGGACTACTAATGCTCTCATAGCTTCGGATCGGCGCTGTTAAAACAACTATGCTGATTGCCCTCTCTCGAGCCTTCTTATTGTCAAAACCACCAGGCGCAGATTTTACCACTAAAAGCAGAGAGTACCTCAGCTCTCTCAAAAAAGAAGAACTGGCTGAAACTTGGTCATTAACAGAGCAACTGCTCAAGGGCTGCTTTGCCCGCAGACCAAACTATGCCGACATTATCCCACATCTTCTCGAAATTGGGGTCACCGATGAACTCGCTCTTCGATGCTCTCTGGCTGTCCATACGCCTCTACGGCCTATGCTTGGAAGCATTACACGAGATTTGCCGGAGATGCTCACAAAGCTCCAGAACCACCAGTTCACCTGCGAGTTCAAGTACGACGGACAACGGGCACAAATCCACTGCGATGAACACGGCAAGGTGTCCATCTTCTCCCGACACTTGGAAGTCATGACTGACAAGTACCCTGACCTGGTTGCCTTGATTCCGCACATCAGAGGAGAGGGCGTGGGCAGCTTCATTATGGAGGGCGAGGTGGTTGCTGTGGACGCCCAGTCGGGCGAGTTGAAAAACTTCCAGGCGCTTTCGAACCGAGCACGCAAAGACGTTGAACTTGGCAGCGTCACGGTGCAAGTCTGTCTCTTTGCGTTTGATCTCATGTATCTAAACGGCGAATCACTGCTAAGTCGTGACTTTCGAGAGCGCCGAGAGCTGTTCCGGTCGTTATTCGTGCAAGTCCCACAGAGATTTACCTGGGTTAAAAGCATCGACGCAACCTCAAACGACTCTGAAGCTGTTCTTGACTTTTTCAAGTCTTCCATTGACAGCAAATGCGAGGGAATCATGGTCAAGATATTGGACACGATATCTCCAACCGGGGACAAAGACTCGGTGGCTGGAATAGACAAAGGCAGAGCCAAAGACGTCCCTGATGAGGCGACTCCAAAGTTAAGAAGCCGGAGGAAACCACTGCTGGCGACATATGAACCAGACAAACGCCTAGAGTCATGGCTCAAGGTCAAGAAGGATTATAGTTCAAGTTTTGACACTCTTGATTTGATCCCAGTGGCGGCCTGGCATGGCTCGGGAAGAAAGGCCAAGTGGTGGTCTCCGATTCTAATGGCTGTCAGAAACGAGGAAACAGGCTCGCTGGAGGCAGTATGCAAATGCATGTCTGGCTTTTCCGACGCCTTTTACAAGGAGAACAGACTCGTGTATAACGACGGGAGCGACGGAAGCGAGCCCCAGAACACCAGAACCACACAGCCGGCCTTTATCGAGTACTCAGGGCCAAGCCCTGATGTCTGGTTTGAACCGCACGAGGTATGGGAAATGGGATTCGCCGACATCACACTAAGCCCAACGTACTCGGCGGCCATTGGCCTTGTTAGTGATGAACGAGGGCTTAGTCTGAGGTTTCCCAGGTTTATCAAGAAGCGAGAGGACAAGGGCATTGAAGAGGCAAGCACCAACGGCTTCCTGGCTGGATTGTTCCACACACAAGAAGCTATAGCGCCAACGCCACTAGTGGAAGCCGCGGACGAAGAGTGAGACCAAAGCGAGTGGGGAAAGAAGAGGACGAAGAGTGAGACGTCATGGTCTATGTTGAGTACCTAAAGCTGCAAATAAAGTGAAATCCAAACGCCATACGCCTTACCGTCCGTGATGCCTTTACCGAGGCGAGTTCATTTTTTGGGCCACAAGACTAAACACAACGACGGATCCCATAAAGAGCACAGCATTGTAGAACTGGCCAGTTAGTATAGCCTACTTGTATAAAAAAGAATTGACGTACCGTCTTGCGCGATATGGTGCGCTCTTCGTCTTCGCTTCGCGCCTCGATAAAGAGTCGCCTTAGATTGGGAAAGCTGGGCTGGATATGTTAGAGCTAGTGATGTTAACGCTAAGCCATCAAATTCTCACCATTTTGTCCAGTGCTGTTCATACAACGTAGAAAGCTTATTTCAAACCCCGTCTGTTAGTTGCTGGATTGGGCAGCGCTTGTACTTGTAAAAGAAGGCGACGCTTGTACTGGTGCTAGCGCTCACGTGATATTTACGCAACTCAGACCCTAACCCAGAGCCGCCCAGCCCAAGCTTAAGCTAAAGTGCCTTGCTGGCTTCTGCCTCCCCCCCCAAAGAGCCAAAAAGAGCCAAAGAAAGAAGCCAGCCTTTAGCTTATGGCGGGTCCTGGAATAAACCAAGCTTGCTTCAATTGATTGGCGTCTTGGTTCTGTTGCACCAATCAATCACATTTATCGGCCGCCCCTTGGCTTTTTTCTATCTACACTATAAACCTCCACCCCTCCATTCAATCAATCAATTAGCTGAGCGGGCCAATCTGATTTTACTTCACATCATTGAACTATTCGCTTAATTGTGCTGCGTTTCTTGGCTATTCCTCGCTGGTCGTTATTTGCCGTTTCAAAGCCCGTCGTGATAATTAACGAGGCAGATTCACTTGCCTCGTCGTCATCATCGTTTCTGTGACCATCCGAGCCGGCCCCGTCTTTTGGTCCCACCTCCCATCCCGGTCCCGATTCCGATTTTTTATACCCGTCACCCGGCAGTCGTCGCTCCGTTTCCATCGCAATCATGGCGGTCAACCGCATCCAAAAGGCGTTCGCTCCGCCGCGCAAGGGTGAAACGTTTGAGCTGCGATCCGGTCTGGTCTCGCAGTATGCCTGGGAGCGCAAAGAGTCCATCCAAAAGACCATCATGGCCATGACTCTGGGCAAGGATGTGTCGGCGTTGTTTCCCGATGTGCTCAAGAACATTGCCACTAGCGATCTGGACCAGAAGAAGCTGGTCTATCTCTATCTCATGTGCGTTACCCTCATCTTAAAGGCCCCGTCATACCACAGCATGCTAATAGTTGTTTTGTAGGAACTACGCCAAGTCCCACCCCGATCTCTGCATTCTCGCCGTCAACACGTTTGTCCAAGACTCCGAAGACCCCAACCCTCTAATCCGAGCCCTTGCTATACGAACCATGGGCTGCATTCGCGTCGACAAGATGGTTGACTACATGGAAGAACCACTGCGCAAAACGCTGCGGGACGAATCTCCATATGTACGCAAGACGGCGGCTATTTGCGTGGCCAAGCTCTTTGACCTGAACCCCACCATGTGTATTGAGAACGGGTTCCTGGATATGCTCAAGGACCTGATCAGCGACCCTAACCCCATGGTGGTGGCCAACTCGGTGCAGGCGCTGTCGGAAATTACCGAGACTGCCCCTGAGACTAGAGCCCTGGTGGTGACGTCGCAAATGCTCAAGAAGCTGCTGCTTGCGCTCAACGAATGCACCGAGTGGGGCCGTGTGACCATTCTGACGACGCTGGCCGACTATCCGCCAACGGATGTCAAGGAGTCGGAGCACATTTGCGAGCGCGTGGCGCCGCAGTTTCAGCACGTAAACCCATCGGTGGTTCTGGCGGCCGTCAAGGCCGTGTTTATCCACATGCGCATCATCAGCCCGGAGCTTGTGAAGCAGTACCTAAAGAAGATGGCGCCTCCTCTGGGTATGTCTCTTGTGCTCCGAGTATTTACCAGATATCAGTGTCGACAGTATTGCTAACAACCCTTTAGTGACTCTTGTTGCCTCGGCTCCCGAGGTTCAGTACGTTGCTCTGCGTAACATTGACCTTCTTCTGCAGGCCAAGCCCGACATTCTCAGCAAGGAAATGCGCGTCTTTTTCTGCAAATACAACGACCCGCCGTATGTCAAGCTGCAAAAACTTGAGATTATGGTGCGGATAGCCAACGAGAAGAACTTTGACCAGCTTCTGGCCGAACTCAAGGAGTATGCGCTGGAAGTCGACATGGACTTTGTCAAGCGCGCCATCAAGGCCATTGGCCAGGTTGCCATCAAGCTGGAGGCTGCCAGCGAGAAGTGTGTCACTGCGCTGATGGACCTGATTTCGACCAAGGTCAACTACGTGGTGCAGGAGGTGGTGGTGGTGATCAAGGACATTCTACGCAAATACCCCGGCTACGAGGGCGTGATACCAACGCTGTGCAACTACATTGACGAGCTGGACGAGCACAGTGCGCGTGGTGCGCTCATCTGGATTGTGGGCGAGTATGCCGAAAAGATTAGCAACGCCGATGAGATTATGTCATCGTTTGCCGACAGCTTCCTCGAGGAGTTTACGCAGACGCAGCTGCAGATCCTGACGGCTGTTGTCAAGCTGTTCCTTAAGAAGCCCGGAAGCAACCAGGCTCTGGTTCAGAAGGTGCTGCAGGCGGCGACTAACGAGAACGATAACCCGGATATTCGCGACCGTGCCTACATTTACTGGCGTCTGCTATCGGGTGATTTGGAGGTTGCCAAGGTATGTTGATTCGACACAGCATCTATCCCAGTACTCTACGAAATCAACTAACACACTGCAGAATATCATTCTCTCGCAAAAGCCGGCCATTACCACCACTATGACGTCTCTCCCTCCGACCCTTCTCGAACAGCTTCTGGGCGAGCTCTCGACTCTTGCCTCAGTCTACCACAAGCCCCCGGAGGCCTTTGTCGGCAAGGGCCGCTTCGGCGCCGACGAGATCCAGCGCGCCGCCATCCAAGAACAGCGCCAGAACGCCGCCGAGAATCCTATCGCAGCTGCCGCGGCCGTTGCAGCTGCTGCCAATGGCGGCGCGGCGCCGCAGAGCAACATTGAGAACCTGTTGGACATTGACTTTGACGGGGCTGCGCCGGCGTCGCATGATGTCGGCACGCCCGGCCGCGTGGCGAGTCCGTCGGCCGGAGGGGCGCCATCAAGCAGCATGAATGATATGATGGGCCTGTTTGATGCGCCGGCGTCGGCGTCGTCGCAGCCGGCGGGCGGGGCGATGGGCGATATGATGAGTGGGTTTGCCGATCTCAACTTTGGGGCGCCGGCGGCGTCGAGCCAGCCGCTTCCGGCGGCAATGCAGTTGCAGCAGCAGCACAGCCACAGTTCGGGAGCATCTCCAGCGCCGGCTGTGTCTAGTGGAAGTAATGATTTGCTAGATTTGCTGTAAGGGGTTATGAGAGAGAGGGAGTAGTGTAGAGATATGTTTTAATGAGTATTCTGATAGTAATATCATGCCCCACTTATTATTCTAGTCAGGGCCAAGCGTGTATTTGAATGTACTCCGTATGGGCGTCATTGAAGACTAAAGCTCTTTTTGATTTTGTTGGGTATCCTGTTTGTATGCTCCTAATGCAAGTCTATATCTGTAAAGGCATGACTACGCAGCCGTGCCCTCCACACGGCCATCGACAGTGCCTGCCGTCGGCGGCGCCACGCCCGTGTCCCGCTCGAATTCGGTGGGCGTCTGACACTTGGCGGTCCAGGCGTGGATGCTGGCAATCTCGGCCCTGAGGGCAGAATTGACCAGGCGGTGGCGCTTGAGCGAGTTGAGGCCCTGGAAGTTTGGCGAGACGATGAGGGCGGTGAAAGATTGGCCACAGCCGCCTGGAGAGTTAGCGCGTGAGTAGCGGGATATAGTAGGTGATAAGAGGATAATGCCCATAGTGGGGATTAAGTGCGCAGGATAGGGAGAGGAGGGCGGAGGAGGGAATGTACCAGAGATGTCGGTGACTTCGGCGTAGACGGCCGAAACGCGCTCGGTGAGAGCGGCCTTGAGCGAGGATTCTGTTATTTGGGCGGCCATGATTAAATGCGTGTCATGAAGAAGAAAATAGAGAAATAAAAAAAGAGTGTGACAAATAGAAAACACAAAATGAGGTACAAGTTGCAAGGATGGTGACGTCGTTTTTCTTTTTTTTTGGACTTGGAGGGGCAAAAGGCGCCGGCGATGATGAAAGATTGATTGATAAGATAACAGATAAGGACGGTGCTATCGTGGGGTGGTCGAACTGTGCGACAAGCTTTTGGGGGAGCTTATTTGAAGCTTGTGCAGCTTAACTACTCCGTAAGACGTTTAACGGGTGTAAAAGACGTCCAAACTAAGATGTAGGATGAAAATATGGGGAATTATAGAGTATAGAGTATTGGTAGTGTGAGCTAGAAGACGCAATGTACTCCGTAATGTCTGTGTAGAACACATACAGTGCTTTGCCCTCCATTTTCTCGTACTGTTTACAGCCTCGCTCCCACTTCTCATCTTTCTCTCTCTCTTTCAACCCCACTACCCACAACCCTCCCCCCATCAATGAACCGCCCCATCTTCCGCGCCGCTTCATCTCACATTCGCGCCGCCTTATCTCCACTACTAAGTGTTTCTTCTCTCCGCCAATCACCATTCAGAATGTCTTCGCAGTGGTCCAACGGCCCCGTGAGCGTCACGTCGCCCGAATTCACGCAGCTTGTCGTCGGCGGCATGCGCGAGCTGTTTTCCGAGAAGCTCGCGGATACCGCCTGGGACAATGTCGGCCTGTTGCTCGACAATACCAAAATAGCCGGCGAGTCTGAGGATTTGGCGCCCAAGGCGGTCATGCTCACGAATGACTTGACGTATGCGGTGGCCGAGGAGGCCGTCAACAGTGGCGTCAACGTGATTGTTAGCTACCGTAAGTATTGGCTGGTTACTCCAATTGGGTCCAGGCTCGAATTTCTAACTGTATAGACCCCATCATTTTCCGTGGCCTCAAGGCCCTCACCACCGCCGACCCGCAACAAGCCACGCTCCTGCTGCTCGCCCGCCACAACATTGCCGTGTACTCGCCGCACACCGCCCTCGACGCCGCCCAGAACGGCATCAACACATGGCTTGTTCAATGCGCCACCAGCGCCATCGCGCCATCAGCGCCCATCACGCCTCTGAAGCCGATCGCCTCTCTGCCCGCCGGCATCAGCTACGGAGGCTACGGCGCCACTACCACGCTGCCGAGCGCCGTGTCGGCCGCGGCGCTGATCAAGGCGTTTGCTGCCAACATTGGCGGGCCGCGTTTCCTGAATGTGGCGCTGCCGCAGAACTGCGACTTGTCGACGGCGACGGTGTCCAGCGTGGCGGTGTGTGCCGGCTCGGGAGCCGATGTGCTGCGTGGGTCAAAGGCAGAGCTATGGATCACGGGCGAGATGACCCATCATGATGCGCTGGCGGCCGTGCAGACGGGACACATTGTGGTCACGGCGTTCCATAGTAATACGGAGAGACAGTTCCTGCGGCAGAGACTGCAGCCGCTGCTGGAGGAGTGGCTGCACAACAATAGCAGCAAAAAGGCGACGGTGTTTGTCAGCGAGGTGGATCGGGATCCGTACACGGTGGTGGATCTGAGCACGCTGTAGCTGCACGGCTGTAGACAGAAGTGAAACACGAAAATAGACCAAATATCCTTATACGCTATACAGGGTACCAGAAGTAAGAAAATAGACCAAATATTCATTATATGCTATGCAGGGTATCGTGTTGCTTGCCGGTTCCAGTTCTCCATTGTGTTCTCATGCACTCTGCTCACCGCCCTCCTTGGCCTCCGCCACAATGCTATCTCCCTCTTCCAGCAGCCGCTGCACGTCGTCGCCGCCCACGCCTTTCTCTTTCCAGGCCACCAACAGTCTGCGCGGCAACTCCCATTCCTTTTCTACATCTTCGACGCGTTTTTGCGCCGCGAGATAGCGCAGCCGCGCCGGCACGGCTAGCACGTCGGTGGCAACTTGGCGCGCGCGCCGCGCCGCAAGTAGCGCTGGTGTTTGTTCGGGGGTGGTGTCGCGTAGCGAGTCGCGGATGGCGGCGGCTTGTTCTTGGATGTGTGCCATACGTGGGTCGAGTTGGGCGGCGAGCGGGTTGAGGGGGTCCATGTTTGTGCGCATCTAGGCTGGTTAGTCTGTCTGTCTTCTGTCTGTCTGGTAAAGAGTAAAGGTAAAGCGTGGTAGAGAGAGGGAGAGGAAAGAGAAGAGAGAGGGAGAGAAATTAAGATAGAAAGGCCAAATACCTTTCGAATTGTCTCCGTCGCCGTAATCAACTTGTTGTAGTTGTCATACACCAGCGCCTTCTTCTCCGCATCCAGCGCACGCATCTCCGCCAACACCCGCGTATACACACGCAATAAATCCTCCAGCCCATTCTCGCCCGCGACCCTAGCCACATACGCCGTGGCATCGAAATCCGCCGCATCCATTTCGCCCGCCGGCACCTCGCTCTGCGGGCCATCAGGCAGCTGCGGCGGCGGCGGCGGCGGCGACGACACACTTGCTGCCAGACTGCTGCTGCCGCGCTCGCGCTCGCGCTGGATATTGTAGTACTCGCGCAAGGCGGCGCGGTTCTTGCGCTTTGTCGTCGTCGGCGTCGGTGTGGAAGTAGATGGAGACGGGCCTACGAGGCTCGGCGAGGCGTTGCCCGAGCGCGGCAGGTCGAGACTGGGCCGGTTGGAGCCGGCGGGCGATGTGAGCACGGGAGTGCCGGGGAGACGGCGGGCGGCGGAAAGGCCCATGGAGAGATCGCGGGGAGAGGCAATGGTGGACATTTCGGCGCAGAAAAAAAATGGGCGGTAAGACTTCAAGTAGTATTGGGATAATATAAGGCTGGCGGCGGAAAGCCAACTAGAAATGACGTCGTTTGTTGGAAACGTGGAGCCAGGCTGCAAATCAAAACCAAGCAAAAGCTGGAAATCAGCCTTGTTAGCCCATCGCAGACCCTAGTAACCCTACAATGCCCCACCAACAACGGCCGCCTGTATTTTGCTGTTTGTTTGCGATCAACTTTCTCTTTACACATTGTTTCTCACATTCTTTCATCTCGGGATTTCTTTTTTCTGAAGTCATACTCCATCTTCCACTCTTCTTCTGACATCATGGCACACGCAGACGTCGTCGCCCAACAACTTCGCGCCGCCCTCCGCGCCGCCCGCCTGCCCACGCCATGCGCCGCCTGGACACGCAGTTTTCTCTCCAGCCAACTCATCACACCGTCGACCACCTCACTCAGCAAAGCACAGCTAACGCCGCTCCTTGACGCCGCGCGCACGCGCATCCTTGCCTCCGACCTGACCAGCGCCAACTTCCTCGACGCCACCGCGTGCATGGCGCTACCACCGCTGGCCTCCTTTGCGCCCGAAACTACCGCCGCCACGTTGCCCGCAGACGTCGTCGTTCAGGTGCTTGACATTGAGGATCTGGCGCGCAGTCGCTGGGACCAGATCGAGGAGCTGGAGGCCGTGGAGCGCGGCGAGATGACCAAGGGCCGCCAAGTCATCCGGACGGCGCCGGCGGAAAACGACGAAACACCCGCTACCGCTACTGCTGCAGCGGCGACGGCGGCTGGCCGGCTACGCAGCAATCCACATGCAACACACCGCCTTGTCGTCCAGGATTTTAGAGGCTTCCAGGCATTTGCCATGGAGCTCTCGCGCATCGACGCGCTGGGCGTGGGCCGCACGGCGATTGGCGCAAAGCTGCTGATTAGTGCTGGGGCACCGATTGCGCGCGGGACGATTTTGCTGGAGCCAGCGAATTGTGCCGTATTGGGCGGCGGTGTGGCGTCCTGGCATAGCAAGTGGCTGGAGGAGAAGAAGAAGCGCTTACAGAACTTGGTGTCACCGGCGCAGGCGAATGGACTACGACGCTAATGATAAAACGCTAACGATGAATTAAAAATGAATTTATATGATTGCTTCCATGCTATCTATACCATTGAGTCTATGTATGGTGAAGTCCACCTGATGATTATCGACAATCCCAAATCACGCAGCAGCAGCAGCAGCCTGCGCCTTGACCCGGTTCCGCCCCCTCTCCATCGCCCCACCCAGCGCCGTCCACCCCTCCGTCACCCACGGCGCCATAAACACGGCAATCTGCGCATCCGCCACCTTCTTGGTGGTCGCATACGCCACCGCCACATCCTCTGCCTGCAGCGAGCCATGCGGCGCCACTCCCTTCATCGCCACATCGACGGCCGCCTGGCCCAGCGACGCCGCGGTGCTGTCCAGAGCCTTGGCCAGTTTCGTCCAGCCGTGCGGCATGTCGGGGTGCAGCAAAATCTCCGTCTGCATCTGCGCCGTGACATCAGTCGGCGTGCGCTCAGACTTGAGGGCTTCGACGGCCGCGAGAACGTCACTGATGCTCTTGTACGTGTTATGGCCTAGTCCGGCCGTCATGCGGAGCACCTTGAGATCGGCAACCACGGCTTCGAGAGACTCGTCGTCCCGGTCGAGCATCGAGATGACGGCGAGAATCAGTCGCGAGACCACGTGATCCGGCTGACTGTTGGCCAGATCAAACAGCTTGTCGCGCGCCACGTCGCGGTTCTTATCGCTGCCAGTGGCCCAGAGAACTTGGCACAGCAGACAAACCGCATCGGGGTTGCCGCTGGTTTCCTGCAGCGCAACTTCAAAGTTGGATACAGCCGTGTCCACGTCGCTGCTGAAGTAGTGGGCCAGCCCGACCGTTAGGTGAGCCGAAAGTCTCGCCTTGGACCGCTGCTCGGCCGTCAACTCCTGCTCCGAAACTTCATCTGTCAGACTAACGGCCATCTCACCAGCCTCGATGGCACTCTCGTAGTCCTTGGACGCCAAGAACGATCGCGCTAGATCCGCCTTGGCAATAACAAAACGGCCCAGCAACTCGGGGTCCTCGGTGGCCTCGTACTCACTTTCAACCGTCGAGCACAGCGACTCTAGAGAGTGGACAGCCCGGGCATGGTCGTAGATGCGCTCCTGGAACAAAGTAAACAGATGCGGGTATGACAGCTCAAACGGATTCAGAGCTTTGGCCTGGCCCAGCGCAAACAGCGGCTCAATCAGATTGGCAGCGTCGACATCGTCAGCCGGTGTCTTGAGAACGTAATCAAACATCGTAGCACCGTACTGCTGGCGCGCAGCAAGATTGGAGCCGCCGGACAGACTGATAGCGTGAACAATCTGGCCACGGAACTCGCTTTCATCGCCTAGCATCTTTTGGATATACGCATTACCAACCCACGCATCGGCATATTCGGGATCATTCGACTGGGCCCGAGTAAAGGCAGCACTGGCCGACTCGACGTCGTTGTTCATGAGAGCCAGAGTGCCCAGGTTGGTCCACGCGGCAGGGTTGCGCTCATCCAGGTGCAGACTGCGCACAAAGGCGTGCTGAGAAACCTGAGGATTGATCTGGCTGGTAACCACACCAAGCGCGTTCCAGAACTCGGCATTCTTGGCCTCCAGCTCAATCGCCCGCTTGAATGCACGGACGGCCGCCTTTTGATACTTGCTCAAACGGCCACGCTTCTTCAGGGGGAGCGAGTTGTGAGCCTTGAACTCGGCCCAGCCAAGATTGTAGTGGGCGATGGCCTGGGCGTGAATGTCACCCAACGAAACATGGACTGCTCTCTTGTGGCACATAATCATGTAGCCAACAGCTTTGTGCAGGGGCAGGCCCTCGGCCGTAGCCGCCAAGGCCTCAATCTTGACCTTGTCGTAGTCGGCAAAGAGCGAATCGGCTTCCTTGTCTGAGCCAAACGACGTGAGAATCGTGTAGACGGTTTCCACGGGCATTTCTTCAAGGCGCGCTCTCACAGTGACAAACACCGAGCAAGCATCGCCCAGAGCCTTCCAAAAGTTGAAGAGCTCAAACACAAGCGGCGCCACAGCCTTTGCGAGCTCAATAGCTTCAGTGGCAAGCTGTGCAGCCTTTCCGTAGAGCCCCTTTTCAACGCCGTCAGAAGCACAGTCAACCAGGCTCTGCAGCAAGGAAATGATAACTCCATGCTCGGCATTGTGGCCCTCATAAATCTCTTTGAAGATGGCAATGGCGCTGTCGTAGTCAGCCAGCTCCTTCTTGATGTTGGCAAGGAGGTACTTGGTAAACCACGTATCGCCCAGAACGCTTCGGACAGCAGAATCCATCTTCTCCTCGAGATCTTGGGCGTGCAGGATGGCCTTTGTGGCAGCCATGTGGCGGCCCGATCTGTAGTAGCTTTCTCCCAGAGACACCCACGAATGGTAGTCTTCAGGAGACATGCGCAGGGCAGCCTGGAAGTTGACAATGGCTTCCGGATATTCTTGCTTGTTGAGACATGCCGTACCGAGAGCCGAGAAAGGCCACGAAATGCCCTTGCGCTTAGAGCCGGGCGGCGGCCGGACCTTTCCAGACTCAACAATACGGCGAGAAACCAGCTCAACTTTTTCCCAGTCACCGTCATCGGCATACGAACGCGCCAGACGTTCAGCCGAGGCGACTTCGTTGGACGAGAGCTCCAGAGCCTTTTGGAAGCAGCGACGAGCGCGTTTCTTGTCGCCGGCGTAGTCCGAGTAGTAGATGCCGAGAATCGTGTACGACGGCGCATGGTTGAGATCGCTCTTAAGCGCACTCAGGAAGAAAGAGTAAGCGCCCTTGCGGCTCTTGCGGGCAGTCTTGCTAGTGTCGCTCTCCCACATGCAGTATCCAATTCTGTACTGGATCTGGGCCAGCAGCTCGCCGCTAATGATGGCATCTTTCTTTTTGGATTTAGCCACATCATGCAAGCACTCGCGTAGCACAGCCTCGGCATTCTTGTACTCTCCCATCATGGCCTTGACCCAGCCAGCTTCCGACTTGACCATGATGTTCTCGGGGTCACGTTCCAGAGCACGAGACAGGAAGCTTGACGCCTTTTCAAACTCTTCCTCTTCCTCAAAAATCAACCCAACTCCAATCATGGCCTCGGTGGACGAAGGCTCACGCTCCATGACCTGCTCAAACAGTTTCATGGCTTCCGCATGGTTTCTCGGGCTTTGGTAGTACACCAAAGAAGTACCCAAGAGAATGCGGTAAGCATCTAGAGTGTTGGTGAAGCCAAGCCCACAACGCTTGCTCTCAACGGCAATCTGGTTCATGGCCTTGCGCATCAACTCAGAGCACTCCTGCCACTCTTCCAAGTGTCTATAGTAAGCGCCGACTAGCCGATACGCCAGCAAGGAGGTGGTCTTGCTAATTCCTTCCGTCATCATCATTATTCGCTCCGCCTCCAGTATGGGAATTTCGCCCACAAGAGCACCGCCGCCTTCGTCATCCTCATCGCTACTAGACTCGGCCTCAGCTTTGGGCTTTGGCGCTTGTGGATCCGCAGTCTTTGTCTCAGGGGGGAATGGTGACAGTTCGCTAGTAATGAAGGCCGTGATAATACTGCTGAGATCGCTGGTGGGAAAAAAGCGGCAGTAATCGCGGAGAACGGCCGGATCGTAGTCGCTAATGCTCTTGTGGTCCTGCCATTCAAGGGCAATATCCCAGCCCATCTGGAACGGGTGTCTGACAACGACTATGCCACTAGCCTGATCGAGCACGGTTTGGCGGTAGCCGTCCTTTTCAGGGCCAGCATTGAGCACAATGAGCTTGTCCAAGCGGTACTGGAGAAGCTTTTCTTCGTACGTCCGCCGAACTTCGTCATCGCTGCACCAATTGATGAGCTGACAAATGTAGTGCTCGAGCAAGCTCTTTGAGTAGACTTCGCGTTTTGTGTCTTGGCTGACAACATTGAAAACAGCTCCTATACGTGTTCGCCGCTCGCCAATGAGCTTGTTGATGAGCTTCTTTTCCTGGGTTTCGGTGATGGTGATGATCTTTTCGTATGTGTCAACGGGCCGCGGCACGATGCCCTCGAGGTAGCCATACACGGCGTTGTCGGGCGTGACTAATTGCAAAGCATCGACGTAGTGAACTTTGTGGTCGCTGGTAGCAGCAATCTGGCTGTAGTGGTCAATCATATCCCGGATCTTGGGGTACTCGTTGGCGTCTGCAAGGATTGGTATTAAGTTCTCGAGAGCCTCCTTGAATAGGTCTAGGCGCTTGGTTGCTTGTCTTTCGGCGAGCTTGCACATGCCCTGCCATGGCGTGGGCGACTTGGGATTCAACAGAGCGGCAGTCTTGTAGGCCACCTCAGAATCATCAAATGCACCAATCTTTTCTTGCGCAAAGCCGAGCAGGATGAATCTATGGACGTCAGAAACTGATTGCGGATATACCAAGTGAGAACTTACGCATTAAAGTTGTTGCCATCTTTAGCAATAAGCTCCTTGCCTGTGACGACAGCTTCGGAATATTTCTCCTGCTTGATGGCTTCGTTCAAGGCGCGAAGTTGCGCCTTGGTCGACATTTTGGCTGATTGGTGGTTGATTGGTGGTTGATATGTAGAAGAAGAAATCAAAATCAGTCGTGACACTGACTGGGTTCAGTGCACTTGGAAAGAATAGAAGCAAACGTAAGCAGTAAACAAGAAATAAAAGCCGGCCAAATGCAGTGAGATGAATTGAATGTTGATGAATTATGGGCTTGTGTTTGCTTCAACTTTCTACGGTGTAGAGCAGAGCTTCATCCAGCCATAAGCTTCTGCGTCAAGCCCCACCAAAGCTAACTTGCTCGCGGGGCAGTTTAAAGAGCCGAGACTTAACCGAAGGAACCCTGGCGGGAATAGGGTTGGTTGGTAGAATGCGGTAATACGGGAGCCTTTTTCTTAGAGCAGAAGCTGATTCGTCCTGTCTCATGTATTTCTATACCGTAAACTACGGAGTACGCAGCTGTCTCAGTTATCTCGATTGGGTATCAGCAGAAAATCAAATAGATATGTGGTAAATATTCAAGCAGGTTGGGTGCAGGGCCAAATAAGCTGAGCTGCAGGCCCTGAGTATGCTAAATTAGAAATACGTCATTTTCTCGGCCAGCTATCGCTATCAGCAATCAAATCATCAGCTCAAGCCAAAGACCGGTTTCAACTCTGCATTTGTCGGCTGGACGTTCCGGCTTGTCAAAGTATCTCTTTTCTTCCAGTTCGGTGACATTTCATTTCTAGTATTTACATTCTGTAGCTTGCTTTTGAATGATTGCTTTCTGAATTCCTGTATTTCTTTATCTTATCGCTCGCTCGCTTGCCCGGCCGTCGTCCGTTGGCCTGATCTCCAGCCCGACTGACTAAATCGACTCAACTCTGCCCGACTGACTAAATCGACTCAACTCTGCCCGACTGAATCAAGTCCACTCACCAGCAAAAGAAACAATGCCGCAGTTCCGCCTCACCATCGAAAACGGCCAGTTTCGCGACGGATACGGCCGCCAAGTTGTTCTCCGCGGCATCAACTGTGCCGGCGACGCCAAATTGCCGTCGTCGCCCAAGCAGACGTCTTACGACGCCGCCGAGTTCTTTGATGGCGATAATGTCAACTTCCACCAGCGGCCGTTTCCACTGAGTGCAGCCCACGAACACTTTGGCCGCATCCGACGAGCCGGCTACAATACGCTGCGCTATGTGTTCACGTGGGAGGCCATCGAGGCTGCCGGCCCCGGCATCTACGACGAGGAATGGATCCAACATACGATTGAGACTCTGCGGGTAGCAAAGCAGTTTGGGTTCTTTGTGTTTATGGATCCGCATCAGGATGTGGTGGGTTGCAGTTCTCGCTAGTCTCCCGGCATAAGAAGATGATGCTAACCCTGTCTCTCTCCTTCTCCACAGTGGTCCCGGTTCTGCGGCGGCTCCGGTGCCCCGCTCTGGACGCTCTACGCCTGCGGTCTCGACCCCAGAAAGTTTGCCGTGACCGAATCGGCCATTGTCCAGAATACGTATCCGGAACCGGACGAGTTTCCCAAGATGATTTGGTCCACCAACTACTGGCGTCTTGCGGCCGCCACGATCTTCACCTTTTTCTTTGGCGGTCGCGATTTTGCGCCCAAGTGCATCATCAACGGGATCAACATCCAAGATTTTCTGCAGGGCCACTTTATTGCGGCTGTGGCGCATCTGAACCGCCGCATCAGAGAGGCTGGCGATCTTCACGATGTGTGCGTGGCTGGCTGGGAAAGCATGAATGAGCCCAACCGTGGTCTGATTGGATACCAAGACCTGAGTGTGATTCCCAAAGAGCACCCGCTAAAGAAGGGAACGTGTCCAACTATTTGGCAGACGATTCTGACGGGCTCAGGACGTGCCTGTGAAGTCGACGTCTGGGACATGGGCGGCATGGGCCCGTACAAAACCGGCACGAAGCTAGTTGATCCCCAAGGCGCGACAACGTGGCTGTCGGCCGACTACGACGAATCGCGATACAACTACACGCGAGACCCCGGCTGGAAGCTCGGCGAGTGCATTTGGGCTCAGCATGGGGTCTGGGATCCGGAAACAGACACGCTACTCAAGAAGGACTACTTTAGCAAAAACCCGCGCACGGGCAAGTCGATTGACTATCCCGAGTTCACCGACACGTACTTTATGGATCTCTGGCGTCTGTACAAGGCGGCAATGCGCAAAGAACACCCCGACTGCATTATGCTGATGCAGTTTCCAACGTTGGAACTTCCGCCACGGATCAAGGGCACGGCCGACGAAGACCCCAAGATGGCCTTTACACCGCACTTTTACGACGGCATCACGCTAATGACCAAGAAGTGGAATCGCACATGGAACGTCGATGTGGTTGGCGTGCTCCGCGGCCGCTATATGCACCCTGCGTTTGCCGTTCGCATAGGAGAGGCGGCGATTCGCAACTGCTTCAAGGAACAACTGGCCAGCCTGCGCCAGGAAGGCCTCGACCGTATGGGCAACCACCCGTGCATCATGTCGGAGTTTGGCATTCCCTACGACATGGACGAGAAGCAGGCGTACAAGACGGGCAACTACAGCAGCCAACTAGCAGCTCTAGACGCCAACTACTATGGCGTAGAAGGCGCGTTGCTAGAAGGCCACTGCCTATGGGTGTACACAGCCATCAACGACCACGCTCGCGGCGATCAATGGAACGGCGAAGACCTCAGTATCTTTTCTCTGGACGACAAGGACCTCCCGGTTAGTGCGATTCCGCAAAGCTCCATGGCTCTTGGTTCTAACGTCAGTCTTTCCAAGCTCATTGATGGGCCCGATTCCGGAAGCGGCGTGGAGTCGTCTTCTGCAGCCACTCCCGCCCCTGCCACTACAGCGCCTCCGATGTCGCCCCGAGAAGCCACGGCCGACGAGGCCGCCGTTACGCCGCAGAACTTGAAACGCACCATGACGAGCCCGTCGATTTCGTCGACAGCCGTGCGCAACCCGGAACTCAGCAACGCGCCGGGCTATCGCGCAGCCGAGGCGTTTATGCGGCCGACGCCGACGTTTGCAGCTGGCAAGATCACGCAGTACGGCTTTGACCTGCGCAACTGCGTGTTCAGCATGAAACTGACGGCGCAGGCGGCCACCAAGGAAGAGGCGCCGACGATAATCTTTTTGCCGCCGTTTCACTTTCCGCGCGATTCATGTGTGGTGGAGACGTCGTCGGGGCGCTGGGAGATTAGCATTGACGATGGCGAGGGCGATGAGTATGGACAGGTCATGGTTACAGAAGATGATGGGTCGAGGACGGCCGGCGGCGAGGGCGTTGGTGGAGGGGCGTTGTTGCAGAAGCTGCGCTGGTGGCATGAGGGCGGCGATCAGACTATCAAGATTACGGGAGTGGTGAGGAAGTTGGGTGCTGTAGAGGGGACGTCAGAGGAAGCCGGGTATCTGGATCAGTGCCAGAGCAACTATAACTTGAGCCTGCTAAACTCGTGCAGTGTGATGTAGACAGGGATGAGTACAGAGTACTATAGACAGGGATGAGTACAGATTACATTAGTAATGAGAGCGGTGGTATATAAATACATTGAACAGAATATATACAAGTACACAAATCTTGTATCGCATGACCACCATCTATTAACTCGTACCAGGTATAACAAATAGTAAATAATAAAAGTCTGTAAGAAAAATATATACAAGAAATACTAAAAACACACAGGGTATAAAACGCTAAATAAAGTAACAAAGAATAGTACACAGATCAAGATTAATGGTGCTTCACCGTCTCCTTCCACATGGGCAGAAAGATGAAAACAAGCACACAAACACAGGCAAACACCGACCCGCCCAGCAGACTCTGGATAATCACGCGATGCTGCAACTTGCGCAGGTTGACGTCCGTGACGCGCATCTTGCGGTCAAAGATCATGTGCTTCCGAATACGCTTCATCAGCGAGCTCTTATTCGACGTAATCGACGCACTATCGTCGAAGCGCTCCCACGGCAGTGCCTGGCGCCGCGTAAACATGAGCAGGAAGAAGCACGAGCCGCGCATGCCGGCCAAGAGGAAAGCCATGCCAAACGTCCACAGCGGCCACGCCGCAAACGTCTCAAACATGGAGTGCGTGCCAATATGCGGCACAAAGGCCCGCAGAAACAGCAGCAGGAAGCCGGCCGCGGTGGCCGTCACGCCCAGCAGCACCGACGAGCACAGCGTCTCAAACGTGCCGTTGCTGAGGCCCAGCCGGATAAAGTTGCGGTGTGAGCAGTTGCGCAGCAGCAGGTACACGTGGTCGGCCAGCGGGCCGAGATGTGCCGGGTCGGTGCTATGCTGCAGTAGGGCGAGTGCCTCGTCGCGTATGCCCGGCGGGATGTTGAGTTCCTTTTCGGCGCCGGGCAGCAGAAATGTGTGGATGACGGCGTTGAGCTCGGCACGCGCGCCGGGCGAAGCGCTGTTTGTGATGATGTTGAGTGTGCCGGCGGCTTCATTTTCTTTTTCGGGAGAAGGCAGGATGCCGCGCACAGCGTCCTTGAGACGGGCAGCAAACGGGGCCGGACAGCCGCCGACGCCGCACATGGCTTGACGGCCAATGAGGTTGGCTATTTGCTCCATGGTGAGGTTGGCTTGGGTGGCGGTTAGCAAGAGAAGTGAACTGAGGAACAAAAGAAAAGAAAGGCTTACCGAGCTCGGGGTCGACAGTGTACGCTGCGTCAGTCTCTTCGTCTTCGCAGATGGTGTTGTCGGTGTCGCTTTTGCCGGAGCTAGAAACCATCATATTCACACCCGAGAGTTCCTCCATGCTAGCCATGGACGGCGCAATCGACACCTTCATCGATGACGGTCTGCTGCGGGAGTGCGTCGCCTCGTAATGCTTGTACCTACAAGACTCAGTTAGTTACTTTTTCCGGCGCAACAATATTCCAAAGCGTAGACGCACCACATGTAAAACTCGAGGTTCTCGGGCGAGTACTCAATGTACTTGAGGTACATGTAAAAGTCGTACAGCGACATGGGACTGCATGTGCGGTTCTCCAGCACGCGCTCCAGCCGCATGTTACTCGGCACGGCAGTATTTGAGCGGATATCTGGGCTGGGCGAACGCGCACCCGTGACAACCGAGCGCGAGTATTCGCGGATGTCGCGGTAGTCGGGGCGCTGGTACCAGGACATCCAGTCTGGGAGGCGGATGAAGAACATGGCGGGCAGAGTTGAAAGCGGACAGGGTTAGAAAGAAAGCTGAGGCGCTAAGAAGACAGGAAAAGAAAAAAGAAGCACAAGGAGATGGAGATTTGTGGTTCTTTATATATTGGTGTCTTTGCACTTATTTACATACTTGCCTGTCTTTGATCCTTTGGTCACACTCGCACAGATTTATTTATTTATTTTATGCTTGACCTTGAGGGCGTAATGTCCCGGGGGGCTTTTGTAACTTTGATCAAAAGTCTTTTTTTTTTCTTTTTTTTTCTTTCTTTTCTCTTTTCTTTTTCTCTTTTTTTTCTCTTTTTCTTTTTTTTTCTTTTTTTTTTAAAAAAAAATTCTATCTTCTCTTTTTCTTTTTCTTCTCTTGTAGTTTTTTTTTTTTCTTTTCTTTTTTTTATCTTGTCCTTTCTTCTCTTGGCTGCCCCTGGCCCTTCAAAGTCAAATCACAAAAGCCGAACGCCAGCTACACTTGGGGCCGACAGATCGTTCTCTTCCGGGAAGATCAAGCAGGCATCATGGGCAGACGGAACCATACTCTACTAGTACTGCTAATAGTAAGCAGGCCTTGTGTCGTGTCAAGGGTTTGTTAGTAGTATCCCAGAATCAGGTACTTTGATAGCTCTTCTGCCACTACTGGTGAACAATGATCAATGCATGCCTTGACCCTGGAGATAACCGGACGATGTTTTTTTTTTTTCTCCGAGGCCCTTGACTTTATAGATGTGCGCTAAAAGATCAAAACACAGACAAACAAAGTCCAAGTTCAGCCAAATCCATAAAAGTGGTGGGCCTTCGATGTAGCCAGCTGATACACGGGCATCGACAGGGGGTTCTTTTTCTTTTGTACCTTGTATTCTTTTTTCGTTGTTTTTTCTTTTCTTTTTTTTTCTTTCTTTTTCTTTTCCTTTTTCTTTTTTTTTTTATTTTCTTTTTATTTTTATTTTTCTTTTTCTTTTTCTTTTTCTTTTTCTTTTTCTTTTTCTTTTTCTTTTTCTTTTTCTTTTTCTTTTTCTTTTTCTTTTTCTTTTTCTTTTCTTTTTCTTTTTCTTCTTCGCGTTCACTAATTCTCCAAGCAGAAAAACGCCACAAAAGCATCCAAGTCTGGACTCCTCAGAAAATAAACCCTCATGTGGTTGTTATTCTCGTCAACACAATACATATTTCCTGCCTGATAACAGGTAGTCGCTCCAAACAATATCAGCTAAATAAACGAGTAGGCCACACCCCGGTATGTCAATTTCTCACCTTTTTTTTGGGTTTCCACCTGCCTATAAGACCCTATAATGAAGAATACACGGACTGAGCTACGTGCAGGGTTCGCTCGACCTTTGTGCCACTCTCAAGGCTCCAGGGCCGAACAAGTCCATGTTCTCCTTTGCCTTTGCAGCACAAGCGCTGATTCTGATGTTCGCTGTGGCGTTTTTGTTCTTTTTTTTTTCTTGTTGGCTTCCCCTTTGTTCACCGTGTGTGCCGTACAAATTCTTTTTCTGCCGTTTTCTACTGTTCCTCCCTTTTTTTCACGGACAGCAAAGACTATAAAGTCGTCGTCTAAAAGGCTCCCCTGGCATGTCTCATAAGAGCTTCACAAACTACCCACAAAATCTTGTAAACTTACCAAATGTAGAAACTTGATATATGATAAATGAGAGTAGGCAACCGGTATTGTACTGGCTGCATCTTGGTGTGATGGGCAGCGGCGCCCGAAATGACCCAACGTTACATATACATGATACCACTCGCTACGCACTGACCAGACTGTCATCGGCCTGACGGTGGCCACTTGAAAGGTCAATTCATTAAATCCTTCATAATACCAGACCGTCACGTCATGCCGTATCAACAGGCAGACCAAGAACTCAACATCGCCAACAGAACAGGACAGAGAGTTCCATATCCGGCTTCATCTTGATGTTTGACGTCTGGACCTGCGTACTCTGCCCTTGGGTCTCAGTCCTTGAATCTGTATCCGAATAGAGTCAAAGAACTACGTGCTGTTGGTTCTTTCAACCCAGCCAGCCAGCCAGCCTATTGCTTTACAAACGCTCCAAATCCCAGAAACCAGGCTTTCTCAACCTCTTCTGGCCCCGAGCTGGTGGTCAGCCTCAACGTGGCAAGTGCCTTGTCGGCACATGTTTTTGAGATACTCGATTCCATCACGTACCTGACCTAACAGACAATCCTACTTCAATGCCTCCTAGACTAGATCTTTTGCTCTTTGCAGTCAACTCATGGTCCCCTTGGCTGCCTAGATTGGCCGAAACGCCACATGAAGAGAGCTTTGTTTTTGTTCTTGATATCTTCTATAGAAAAAAGAATTTTAGACATAGGTTTGGCACTTTGAAAGAAAACACGGCCGGCAGAAAAAAAAAAGAAAAAAAAAAAGACGTGTCTTACGCCGCAAGGGAGCTGCGAGTCCTCTGAGAAAATCGTCATTATTTATAAAACAAAGGGTCTGTTGACTTTCTACACAATCAACTTGATTACATATTATTCTTATGCCGGGCATTATACATGCGAGAAAAGAAAACCCCCCCCCCGGTGTTATCAACCCTAACATACCCTAACACTTACACATCACATCCTAAAGGATCAGCATGAATATTGATTAACAACATACGGCAATCAAGCTTCGTTTTTTGTCAAATCAGCGTTTAAAGACAGCCTGCAAATCCAATGTTCAATAATGGCAGCATGGATTTCTCTGATCAGGGTCCTACATAGGCATGAATAGGCGACCATGTCGCCTCAAGAGCCACCCATGCCTCTACTTTTTTTTTTCCTGTCCTTTTATCCTGGTTGTATTGCTTTTGCTCTGCCGCTGGTTAATCATGATTTACATGAACTTCTGAACATGTCTCTCTCTTTCTTGGCCCAAAGGCAAAAAAAAAAAAAAACGTCGGAAAGGGTAGCACGACCAAGATTTAACAAAAATGCCTGCGTTTCTTTTTTCCTTGGGGCTTTTTTTTTTCTTCCCTCCCTTGGGGTTTGTTTTCCCGTGCTGTGCGCAATCGTTCTGGCAGCTGGCGGTCGATCAGAATTCCAAACGGGCTGGAAGAAAAGAGTCCAAAGGGCCTTGCGCGGCGATCTTTTTATTATTATTATTATTATGATTATTTTCTTGGTTCTAGTTCTAGACAGGTCTACTGATTTGTTCAGGAACTGCTGCTAGCTGACAAGCTCTCGCTCCTTTGGGCTTTCTACAGCTAGTACCTGTTTGCGTTTTGCGTGACTTGCACGTGGAAAACGTCTTGTCGGGGAGACTCCTTGAGTAAAAGAAGGCCCGGAAATGTACAGGTCAAAAACCAAATTAATGGCGCAGTATTAGCGGCGGTCACTAGAGCTGTGTGCCGTGTTGTGTAAGGAGACATGAGTACTTGAGTAAGTGTGGACTTGATTGTCTGAGATTGGACGTGACAACTGAACTCGAACCTAGCCTGACCACAAAGTGTGTGTGTTTGTTTTGGTTAAGTTTGATCTGATCGAGGCATGCATCCATGACAGTGGCCAGGAGAGTACTTTTACCAGCTTATCATTTGTTTTTTGCGCGAGACAGCCCGATTGAGATTTTTCTTTTTCTTTCCGCGGCCGCAAAATTACGTGAAACCAGCCAGCTTGATTCAGTCTATTATACAAACTATTCAGTTAAATGTGGTGCCCATGCATCAGCACCCAAGACTCGTCACATTTATTCAGCACACTTGAATGACAAAGCCGTCTGGCCCAGCCATAGCCCGTCCATCCGATCAACTCAGAGATTTTTTACTAGAGTTCTGTTCCTCAGTTTTCTTGTTGAGCAGCTACCGGATTGCCAATTCTTCACGTCTGGTGCTCCCGCGGCGCGAAACGGTAGAACGGACAACATCACGATTCTTGTGTCTGAAACGAGTAGCTTGATACAGCTGGACTGGAAACATTGCAGACAAATCTGCAAGCCATTGACGCGTCTGCGTGGTGGGGCAAAATGCAAGACAAACAGAAAAGGACACCAAGAAAAAAAGGAAGCATAAATATTCAGGAACGGCATATTGGTATGTGGTTTATGTACAGACAACTCATCGTGAGATCCTCCGTCCCAAAGTTGAATCCCAGCCCAAGCTGTCTAAAACGAGAGAAAAAAAAAAGAAAGAAAAAAACCTAATGCTATGTACATATCTGTGGAATATGAGCTCTTCCAGCCATTAAATGCCGATCGCGAGTTCCAGCCAGATTCAGAGTATACAGCAGATACTCCCAGTCCAGCTACTAGTTGCTCGGCGACCCAACCATGCGCAGCCGCATTGCATTTAGCAGTAAGTCAGCATATCACCCAGGGCGGACTTCTCGTTAGCAGTGACAGTCAGCTCCCAGTAACTCTTGACGGCGACCCACGACTTGGCGTAGTCGCAGTAGAACGAGGACAGCGGGGGCTTCCACTTGTCGGGGGAAGAGTCGCTCTTGCGGCTGTTGACAACGCCGGTGATGGCCCACAGCTGGGGACGGGTCAGGTCGTTGGCAAAGGCCTCACGCTGGGCGGAAGTCCACTGCTGGGCACCCGAGAGCCAGGCGTTCTTCAGGGGGACCATGTGGTCGATCTGCAGATCCGAGGCAGCGTCCCAGGTGGCGCCGTCGTAGGGCGAGTACCACGAGCCCGAGGTCGAGCGGCAGGCCGCGTCGGTCTGGACGTTGTTGCCGTCGCGCTTCAGAACAGTTTCACTGGGGCGGGGGAGTTAGTGCTTGAAATATGGACAAACTGGAGGTAGAAGACAAAGAGACCTACCGGGTGTTGCAAGAGCCCGAGATGGTGATCCAGTGCTTGAACTTGCTGCGGCTGTAGCCAGAGCCCGACTGCCACTCGGCGACCTTGAGGCCAGCCAGTTCAGTCTTGGCAACATCGTTGGTGGGGATACCGGCCTAATTTTGTTAGCTGTGTATTCTCATACATATCTCAGAAGAGGAAACTCACAGCCATGGGCGAAGGCATGGGAATGGCGGCAACGGCGCCGGCCAGAACCAGCAGAGAAGTCAGAGAGAACTGCATGCTGGGCGAGTTGAAGACGAGGACGATAAAAAAAAAGCAAGTGAATGCTTTTAGAGAGAGAGAGAGAGTGGGCGGTGAGGCTGAAAGAGAGAAGAAGCTCTGGTTCTTTCAAATCTTTCTTCATCTCCAGAACGAGCGGACGAGCGACTTTTTAAATTGAAGATTTCAAGCATCTGCCTCTGCGGATTATTCACTTTGATAGAATCCTGATGTTGCAATACCGCCGTAACCTCGCAACACTAAATTCTGATTTTATTCTTGTTGTAGCGGCTTTCCTATTTGGCTTTTTGCCGTCCCTGTTTTCATGCATCGTCATCCTTTGGTTGGTCCTTCATCGTGGAAAGGGTCACTAGGAACTGGACACAGACCCCGTCCTAGCCGAGGCCTTTTTTTTTTTTTTTTTTTTTTTTTTTTTTGGACGACTGCTCTTTGATAGTTGTTCCTTTCTATTTGCTTGGACAATGATGCCTTGGAAAGTAGTTGAGAAAGAAAGAGAGAAAAAAAAAAGCGACATCTGTCTCGCGCCCTCCCATTGTTCAACTTCCCTCCCACATATCTCGGTAGTACCTTTAGGTGCTACCATTGTTTTTCATGTCGATTTTCAAGGCACATCGTTTTGATACCTCCCTCCAAAGTCTACAGAAGCCTCTTGCCTGCACTGCAAGACTCTCCATCTCGACAACCTCACATGGTGTTTTCCTCCCTCTTTCTCTTGTCAGGCATGAACGTTTTTCTTTTTGTGTGAAATATTGTGGGGCATGCAAAAGGCTTCTGTCATAAGGGAAGGTTTTTACAGTTTCTCTGCCCCTCTCTTAAAGTTGCTATGTTTCCTTTGTTTTTCTGTAGCACTGGCATTTATGGTGTGGAATGTTTTTGCACTCTCTCACTTTCTTGGGTTGGCTTTTGTTTGTCTTTTGACAGAGGCAGCTGTGAATAATATGTCACAGGTTTACCTGGGAGCTATTAGAATGCCCCTCATTGCCCAGGACCTAATCTGGCGCCGTATATTCCCACCCTGTTCGTGTAATTTGATTCGATATGATTGCGGATAACCTACGAAAGAAGATGCTGTTTAATCCGTAGCCAATCATGGTATATCAGTAGAAACTCGCCAGTAAATACAAAAGAACTGAAATAGAAGGCTAGAAGGAGTCGGTCTTCAACTTCCACAACCAGAAAGGCGCACCTTATACTGCCTACAGGATCAGCAAGGCCCAGGATACGCCTGCTGAATTTGCCCTGTGCTGATTTAGAAGGCCTGGAGAAGGGCTGTAGAAGTCTTCTGAAAAGAGCGACTGACCAACTTTTAGTTGATATGAACTGAAACATGTGTCGGGAACCTGCGAATGAATGACTTTGAATTATAACCGGTTTGGCAGTTCATGCTCTTGTACTTCGGACAGTTGTGTCACTTCATTAAGCCATTGATTGTCTACCTGTGATATCAGTCTACAAATATTTACGTATTTTGCTTTAACCTCATCCACAAACTTCATTACAAAGCGACCTTCTACATCTGGAATCCAGCCCCCGCTCTGTATTTTTAGGGCTGCCGACTCTAACAAGTCTTTACTAAATCACTTCCACTCACAAACCCTGGCCAATGATTGCGTCTAAAAAGACAAAGGAATTCGTTGGCGTCTAAAAGTATAATGCAACCCCGGGATTGTGCTGCCAGTCGGGTTTTTGATTGGGGCTATCTTTGCTATCTCTTGGAGATTCTGTGATGGAGGTTCATTATCTCTTGGCTGCTTGGCTTCACATATCACGAGATAAAGAGGCCTTGACGGAGTGTTAATTTAGACACCCGGTGGACGTCGTCAGATCCCTGGTGCTTGGTAGACTGGTCTTCTCTGTAGATAGATGATTAACGCGATATCTTCATATTTATCGTTGCGAAGTCTGTATCTGCCAGAGTATCTACAGGGGTTATGTTCCCTATTATTCAACTGTACATTGTATTAATCCAACCACACCAACCGCCACCTTCCCCTTTGGGCTTAATCTTCCATCCGAATCCATAACCTTTTTCATGTCGTCATCCCATTTCCTACCAGCCAGTTAGAGAGTCCATGACCAGAACGAGGTTACTGCTATTCTCGCCAAGTCGGGAAGCAAGCTCAGGCACCCTACAAGCAGATTATTCGACGCTCTAGTCAAATATCTTCACTAACAGCAGTAGCTGTCTTGTTGCTCGCGCAACTTGCAGAAGCAAGCACAGATCATTTACTGGCTTCATAGCACACCCAACTTAACAAGATACCACTAGCAATAGCACTAGTACTACTTTCTATAGCTTACGCGGCGACCATGAAGTAATTACGTGAAGATGATCATATGGCGCTGTCGGTATAGCAGCATAAGCATCTCTGTGTATCCGCCAAGAGCAGCCATTGCATTATTCAATCTGCAGGCTATTTAGCTTCAATTCTGTAGGCCAAGATCGCTAACGGCCTGTCAACCAACCCACCTTGTCGGTCAGACACGATGACTGAGGAAGCGATTCGACTTTTCTTATAACGTAATTGATATTTCATTGCTACACTACAGTACTACCACAAACTCGGTGACTCTTTTGGCACCACATTTAGAGCCATTGCTCGTGTTGGCTTTAGGCATTTTAGAATATAGACCTCCATTTAACGCAAATTCTAACGGAAACCCTGATTAATTGATTGAACTATTTAACGTCTGGATTCCGCTTGGGAACATACCTTGATTCCACAAAGAAACACGATTTTCATATGCTATTTAATATGAAATAGTGCCCAAATTTTCAATAACAAAGCAACGTGGCGCAGTGGAAGCGCGCCGGGCTCATAACCCGGAGGTCCCTCGATCGAAACGAGGCGTTGCTAAGACATTCCTTTTTTTTTTTCTTCCCATCCTTTCCACCTTTTGCCAATCCATATCTTTCGAATAGCCGTCCTTGTACAAATTATCACGCTTTTTCTGCTTCATGGTTGTCAACCTCCAGACATCCAAGATCGACGTTTGCAAAATAAACCTCAATCGATCGATCCCGTCTCGCTTTTGCCGAAAAGGAACTTGCTAAATCCGAATCAGAACAGAACAACACATGTATAGTATGGTCAGCGGTTCATATCCTGCCATAGAGTATAACTACGTACTAATGTATGTGAGCACTCAACACAGAAAACTAATAGTTACTTACCCATGGTGTGGATGATGCGGCGCCCTCCCCGCCACTGCATCATCCCACTTCTTCAAGCCCAGATCCTCGTCGCTGAAAATTCGCTTATACGCCGTCTTCAGTGCCGGCTCCTTGAACCACGCCCACTCGGTTTGTCCCGGCTTGACCCGCCAAACCGTCTTTGTGTCGAGGGCCTCGCGCCAGCCTTTTAGTTTATCTTTCTGCTGCTCATGGTCCTTCTTATCCTCGTCCTCCTTGCCAGTCTTCTTCCCATCCACCGCTTCCACTGCAGTCTTGAGCTGCGTTGTCTTTTCAGTGGCCACGTCCCACCTCCTGCGCAGGTCCGGGTTAATGTCCGATGTGCGATGCGACAGGCCAAGGTTGTCCTTGTACGCCCACTGCGCAAACATCACCGGCAGGACATCATAAGACAGCAATTCACGCGCAATCACCATCTTGCGCATGACGTAATCCACCGGCTCATCCAGATTCATTGCCGTACGAACCAGCAACTTTGCCGCACCGCGCTGCGACACCGCATACGCCGTCGTACACACCGGACCGCCCGACACTCTGACGGCACGCTCGCGCTGCAGCCGGATCGGGCCGTCTTCAAACCCTGGGTTGACGTCCTCGTCAGGCCACGTCATGAAGATGTTTTCATTGTCAGCGCCCTCGCCGCACGTGCCTAGCTGCAACATATCCCAGTGCTCCGACAGCCATGGGTCTGACGGGTTGTGCTGGATTTGTGAAGAGGCGGCACTGCCGGGAACGTGTTCGGGCCAAAACGAGCTGCGCTGTGGAATAGAGTTGATTTTGCTCAGGAATTTGACGAATTCGCGATTTGCTCGCGCGGCAATCTGGCGCGTGTTGTGGTCCCAGATGGCATCTGACTCGATAATGAGAATTGGCCCGGTACGGTCCCGGAGCATGTCGGCCCATATCTAAACACATGTGAGTGAGTGTTCCTACAGATCATCAGACAACGCTTACGTTGGCGTGCGCGCGCCAGCAGCCAATCTCGCCCTCACTTAATCTCCCCGGGCGTTCCGTTGGCGGCTGCCCTTTCTCGGGGATTTGATCTGGCGCCACACCCATTTGCTCTGTCAACTTCAGCCCCGTGATGTATGCCTGCAAAACCGCCGCGTCGCTGCGATCATACCGGCCTGGCATGTTGATATACCTAATCTCATGGAACCCCAAGGTCTCGTTCCCTGCGGCTGCGACAGACTGCGCTTCCAGGCGCGCATCGTAGCGATGGCCAAAGTCCAGTCCGGCGACATGCACGGGCGAGTTCGATCCGGCGAGGTTGCCGAGCCCTGAGGATCCATGGGCGCGCAGGTTATCAAGGGTTGCGGCTCGGGAGAAAGCGATGAGGCATAGCGAGACTAGTAGTATGGGAAAGCCGAGGACGAGGAGTCGGCGTGGGGAAACACAAAGGTGGGCGCCATTGGCTAGCGAGAAGCCCATTGCGTAAGATTCCGCCGTATCCGTTGCCGAAGAAAGGAAAAAAAAAAAAGGTAATATCCAATCAGCGGCAAGGGAAGTAGGTGATGGGAGACATTAAAATCGTAGATGGCTTATTTCGTGGCTTATGGATGGAGAGTTGTTGGGTCTCAGGCTTATGTGCGGGTCGGCCTCGTACAAAGGGGTGGTGGTTACCGGCGGCTTGGTGCTGCAGGGCGAGCAAACCCGTCTCTCGTATTCTATGCATGGCGAATCCTAAGAAACCCTAAGCTGTTGACCACGATATCAGGAAGTTCGACCAGGCGCAGCTTTACTGATTGATTCCCGGGCGATCGAAGGAAGCAGCATGAGAAAGTGAGAGGACAGTACTAGTCACTTTGGTATCTGTTGTAAAAAGAAAGTAGTATACAAAGTGCTCAACGACAGTCAAATTGATAGATTGATACTGGTGTAGGTGATGTTATCCCGGTGTTTGTTTTGGCTGAAATAAAAGGATGATTAGGGTGTGTTGTCTCCGGGGTTAAAGCACTTAGCTTAATTGAATGTCTTGTTTTGTTCATAGACATCGAAACAAGTGGCATGATGAAAGCGATCATGCTATTATTATTGGCCTCTGTAGCATAAAACTACTACGCATCCATAGAAGAGTAATAAAACTAAGTGTAAAATAGATTCAAGGAACTACTTGAAGAAGCTAAAACAAAATTGTGTGTTTTCGTTCTCTTGATACAAAGTTGTGGAGGTAAGCTTTATATTTCCCAATTTAGATTAGTCAAAAGTATATAACCATCAAGTTTAGTGTAGAAGGCTCCTTTCTTTGTTTACCAATTTGAAATGTTATGTTTTGATGCTTGTTGATTCAGTTTAGTGACAAGAAAAGTACGTTGATAATAGGTTGTCACGTTACAAAATTTTCTTACTGATTTTGCTATTGCCAATAGCCATTTCACCAGGAGTAGGGTTAGTCTAGACTTGAACCCTTGGGGCTTAACGGAAACGACAACCTCGTGATAATTCCCGTGGAATTTACTTAGAGCAACCGCATTCTCCGTTACTTAACGGAGTCGTTCTCAAGTGTTCATTACCAGTGAGTTTAAATTTTGACTTTGTGGCATTCCTGCCAATTCCGTTACAGGGGCGACGTCGAAATTGGTTGACAATAAAGTAACGTGCTTTGAGGGTTCAGATGAGAGTGTAATTTGATGATGCAATGTTCGAATTACTTATGGCGCTGCTTGTAGCACGTGACACAATAGCAATATTGACAATATGGTGGAAAAGAGATACTTCAACCGGGCCACGATGTTGTTCGTATTCAGCTAGATGTTTGTGAAAAGTCAGAGTCTCAGCAATCCCTATTCGACCTGTGAACACGGCAATTGAAAGAGATCTTGCTGGGACCTGGCGAAAGACACTGGCCCCGAATCTACGTTTACATGTTGCCATTCCATGTCGTAAGGGAAGCATGGCACGCGAAATTTGAAATCAGATGGCAGAATAAGCTCGAAACAGCATCCTCAAAAAAGGATCCGTTGCAAGCCCATCACTCCCTCGGCCGATGCCTACTAGTTTGCCCTTTGATCGATGCAGATAGCGCCAGACCGCATTGAGTGCCGAGAAAAGAGGATGCCGAGAGACGAAGTGGGTGCATTGGGCTGTAGTACTACAGCATTGACAGCCAGCCAGTACCTGCACTCAGGCCCTCCCTGATAAGGGATAACATAACGGCGGAAGGGCTTAAGATGGCGTTGTAAGAGGTTTTGATGGAAGCGGGTTTGCATGGATTCGAGTGTGTTTCACGGAGCGAGTTTTTGTTTTGCCCTTTCAGCGGTGCAGAAGCCGTGCGATTTAAGCCCGTGATATCATCGCATCAAGAAATAAACCGAAAAAAAAGCATTTTTTTTCTGAGCTGGCAAGAATACTTTTCATACACATAAAGAGAAAGGGTTCGCTGAAAAAAAAAAGGATATTGAAGGCCTCTTGTGGTTGACCACCTTTGCTTTGCTGCTTGGAATTTCAAACGACTTGACAGACAGTCCAAGTCCTCAGATTGAAATTGAGTGGTACCTGATATCTTACTCTGTACTTGCTGCCTAACTGTAACAGTACGGAGTATTTCTGCGCTTGATTTCTGGGGAAAACTTCTACCGTTTCCAACTGCTGCTTACTCTTGTTTCTCGTTTCTCTGGGTCCAGAAACACCAGCCGAGAACAACTCAGATCTCGCCGAATTCTTTTATGCTTCTTTACATACGGCTCCATCAATGGCTCATAGTCGCCAGGGGTTATTTTTCTGCTTGTGCTCCTCCCTTGTGCGTCTTTATTTCTTTTGTTAAAACCACCAAACTGATTTTCTGGTCAAGTATCGTATTCCGCCAAGACTTTTTTTGTATTATTTTATTTCTGTCTATTTGAGAAAAAAAAAAAAGCGATTGACAGGAGGGCGTTTTAAGCGTATGCAACAGACCAGTAAGGCTTCACTATCACAAAAAAAAAAAGGCTCGAAAAAGGGGGGGCGCATGCCACGGGAGGACAAGATTTACAAAATAGGCCAAGACAACCCAAATAAAATAAATTACACCGATAATCTACTTACTTGGATGGGCTGGAAATAGTGCCGCTCCGGTGCTGCTTACTGGTTATCAGCACGCTGTAATCTCGTCTACATGCGCCGAGCACCGCATATCCATAGATTACGGGCTCCTGGCGCCTGGGCAATATCTTGGTATCTTGGGCAAAGGCTTGGGTTGTCTTGGTATCTTGGTATTGGCTAAACAGGTTAGGATAAATCTAGGACGTATCTGATTGGCCAGGAGCTACTAAATACTAGCACCAACTGGTTTGACTGGTAAAGACCGTTTTGTCTTGATAGCACTGAATATTTCCGTCAATTGAAGCTGCTCCCTCACTTGCTCTCATTGGACCTCTGGTAACTCTGAGAATGCTTCATGTCTAAGACAGGCGAGGGCCCTGAACTTGCCCTTTTTCACGTCTCGTCCTGTCTCATCTCGTCTCGTCCGTCTGGTTTGGATGGCACTTAGCACTAGGAACCTTAGTGGCCTCCTCCTTTGACTCTCCCTTCAACCTGCCGAATATATCAGCACATCTTTTCTCTTTCTTTCTCACTTTAAAGATAGTCCGTATTCGTCGAAATAGCTCTCGTAGATATATCTCGAGAAAAGAAATGAAAAAAGTGACACATTCAGCAAAAATGAAGAAAAGCAAGACATTTAGCAAAAAGTGAAAAATCCAAAACAGTCACTCACCCGTTCATTGGTCACACACTCCTCTTTATATTCTTCTTTTTTTTTTTTTTTTTTTTTTTTCCGTCCAAGCGCTCTCGTTCCATTTACCCCAATACAGCCAAGACGTTAGAGAATGTTACAATAAACAAAACTGAATGTAAGCGTAAAAAAAAAAAAAAAAAGATCGCATCCACACCCACACAACAAAAGCCAGAATAAGAAAAATCCTCCCAGGCAACCAAGCAACGCTTGCAACAGCCAAGACTGGCAGTGCTCTGTTTCTTATCCTCGTCTATTCTAATCTATTTTTTAAGGCAAATATTCAGGGCTGTGGGTTTGGTTTGCTGAGTGGAGAATCGAGGTACTACTAGTACTACTAGTACTACTAGTAGTATAAGTATTCTGGAGATCTTCCTCTTTTTTTTTTTTTTCTGGGCGGCGGCTTTGTTTTCTTCACTTTTGCTCTTCAAGCTTTAATCTTTCTTTTCTTCGTTTTTATTTTTTTTCTTCCTTTTAATTTCTATTTCTCTTCTTTCTGATTTTCACGATTCTTTTAATAGTTTTCACCATATTACTCAATCTTAGCTACAGTTGTGGTCTCGTTCTCTACATCACGACAATCCCTTCTTTTCATACTTGATCGTACTCGCACGATATACCGTCACCATGTACTACAACAGCTTTGCTCTGGCCGTGGCCGCTTTTTCATCGTCGGTGGCTGCTCAGACCTTTTCTGCTTGCGATCCTACTCGTGGTGATAGTAAGTATCAGTGCTCCCATTCCATCCAAGTGATAATCTCACCCATGTCCCACTGCTATTTTAAGCAGCCACCATCAACCTTGATTTTCCACTCTGCAGAATCTTCCTTTGAAGCATCTCGCCTAACATTAGTGTTTTTACAGAATGTGCCCCCGATCCTGCCTTTGGCAAGTGCAACTCCGCCCAGTCTTTTGACTTTACTACCGTTTCCGCCGGCCAGGGATGGCAATCCGATGCCTCTTTCAAAAGCTGGTGGACCGTCGACGACGGCGTCAAGTTCAACCCTACTCTGCTCTCCATGCGCAGTGACAAGGGAGCTGCCATGGTCATCACCGACCCCGAGCAGGCGCCTTTGATCAAGTCCAACAAGTACATTTTCTTTGGCCGCGTCGACGTTGTTGTGCAGGCTGCTGCCGGTCAGGGCATCGTCACCTCTGTCGTCCTGGAGAGCGACGACCGCGACGAAATCGACTGGGAATGGCTGGGCGGCGAGCCCGACTCTGTGCAGACAAACTTCTTTAGCAAGGGCGTCAACGAGTTCATCCATGGTAACACCACGGCCGTCTCGTTTGCCGCCACCGAGGGCCTGCACACGTACTCGGTCGACTGGACCCAGGACAAGATGCAGTTTTACGTCGACGGCCAGCTGATTCGCACGGCCACTACAGCCCAGGCCGATGGCGGCAAGAAGTGGCCGCAGACTCCTGCCCAGATTAAGCTGGGCACCTGGGTCGGTGGAAAGAGCACCATGCCGCAGGGCACGATTGACTGGGCTGGCGGCCTGGCGGATTTCAGCAAGGCGCCCTTCACGGGCTACTACCAAAAGGTTACCGTGACGGACTACTGCGGCGGCAAGAGTTCGGCCAAGGAGTACGTGTACGGCGATGCGTCGGGTGACGCTTCGTCGATCCAGGTTGTTGAGGGCGACTCTTCGTCTTCCTCTTCGTCGTCTGCCTCTGGATCCGCCTCTGCCAGCAAGACCGCCGCTTCCAAGACTGCGTCGGGCTCCACCACCGCTTCTGTTTCTGCATCGACTACTGCTTCTGCCTCTGCGTCGTCCACTGCTACCGATTCCGTCGCCGACTCTTCCGCCTCTAGCACTGCCGCCACTTCTGCATTCAGCACTACCGTCAAGACCCAAAATGACACTGCCACCGTGGCCCCCTCTGGTTCCGGCTCCGGTTCCGGCTCGACTGCCACCAGCTTGTCACCGGTTGCCACTGCTGGCGCTTCTTCCTTTGGCTTGTCTTCAACTGCCGCTGGCCTGGCTCTCTTGGGCTACCTTTTTGTGTAAAAGACGTGGAGTTGACTGTCAGGCTTTCGAGGGCGGTATTTCTTTTTGTTTGATTTTCGGTTTATGGTAATAACTGGTCAAGGTGGAATTTTCTTTGCGGTAACTTTTTCAGCTTTTGTTTTATTTAGATGGCAATATGATTTCATTTCACAATGATTGTTCTATGATACTGGAGCAAGTTGCACTAAAGTGAAGTGGTGATGACCTAACCCTGACTAAGCCTACATAACCAACCCTAAATATCCAGCTAGGCACTTACACACGCAAAACCCTAACCCTATTTCATACCGCGAATCGGTAGCTGAGACGGGGATCCACAAATGCCTCGAAACGCGGTCCCGACGCACCGAATCGGTGCTTTTTCATTTCATTTTTTTTTTCCTTTGCCAGTCCCCCCCCCCCCCCCCCCCC
>LKBB01000008.1:177563-192343 GCA_001513885.1 Thielaviopsis musarum
CCCCCCCCCCCCCCGAGAAGCCGCGTGACTTTCTTTTGGAGATTAACAAAGGGTGAAGTAAAAACGAGACAATTCGATTTATCCATAACGCGAGATCTCCGAGGCTCGGAAACCGGAGCAAAGGATGTTTTCTTCTTGATTTCCTTGGTCATTTGTGTGTTGGTACATATCTCTATTTCATTCATTTGGTTACGATGAGTCTATGACTCGTCTATTAGCATTAGTAGAAGTAGGAATTGCACATCAAGAAGCAAAAAAAAAAAAAACACCCAATAAGTATACTTGTACATGTAAGTATGTAAGCAAGTACGTACTCGGGAGCACCTCGGGCTGATGTTTCCTAAAATACCCATTTGGGACGGCTTTGATGATGAATGGGCCTCGGAAACTCGATTCGGCTCGGGCTAGGAACGCATCAAAACGAAGGGAGGCAAAAGTATTTGCAAAAAGCAATTTAGTTTTCGGGCTTAGATGTCACAGGATCGAATCCTCTTCTACAACCCATCATGATTCTGTGCGCTGGCTTGCTTTGGCTTACCGTGAGATGAATTGAATTGAACGTATAGTAAATCCCTTGAGGCTTTCATCTTATTATAAATTAACCCAAGGCTCAGGTTCCAGATGGCTCGTGCCAGGGCATGTGAAAACCCTACAAGTACATAGTGTGTACACACATACTTACTTAAAAACCTAAATACCTGACTGACCCATGAGAAGCATGACTGACCGACTGACCGACTGACCGACCGACCGACCGACTGGCTGATTGACTGACTGACTGACTGACTGACTGACTGACTGTGGCCTTTTTGCGCGCTGTTGGTGCACTTTCAAGACTCACTATGAACTGAGAATGAGCAAGACAATGGCCGAAATCGCCCTCGCACAAGTGGCAACATTTGACTGCACCTTGACAACTTGATTGTTGATTGAATTCTGTAAAATACATGTCTTGGTTCTTTGTAACTCACAGATTATCCGGTCAAATTGTGTGTGCGCGAATCCAGGTTGGTTCGGTGCGGCTTCTTTGACCTTCCATTTCCCTTGCTTGTTTGATCCTGGAAAAGTGCGGCTCAGTTGTAGGGATTGATTAGATTTGAGTTTCCTTTTTCACATTTATTTAGTTCTTCCTCTCCTCCTTGGTTTCGTAACTTTTGTTTTCTCTCTTCGCCCTCTCTTCTCCCTCTCTTTGCTTTCCATATTTTTTCTTTCTATTTTTCCAATTTATTCTTGCCTATTCGACTGTCGTCAAATGTGAATCTTGGCTCGGAGCATTTCCATCTTTTGCTGCCGTGTAATTCCTTTTTCTTGCACTTTGTCGGGCCTGTTTATCAATCACTTCTTCAGAATCCCCTTTCAACTTTCACCTAATTTGTCCACCAAGAATTTCTCAAATCCAGCCCGACAAAATGCCGTCAACGCCCATCTTCATGCGCATCATTACTTGCACCAACTTCCTGGTCACTTCTTCCGCCCTCACTTTCCAGGTCACCGTGCTGTATCCTGGCCACAAGCAGGTCAAGGCCGATCTCGATGCCCTCCGCGCCGACCACCAGCGCGTTCTCAAGATGATTGAAGAGGGCGGTCTGGCCCGGCCACAGCAGGCTCAGGCTATCGAAAAGACCAGCAAGTCGATAACCGAGCGGCTTTCGCTGCTGGCTCGCTCCGCTTCTGCTCCGGCCGTCGCTGCTCCGGCTTCTGCGTAAATTGACCGAATCCCGAGATATCACTTCCGTCGGCCCTCGCTTAATTCCAGTCCGCTTCTTCCGCTTCCGACAACCACCACTTTACAATTGACGACTTCGAATTCCTTTCACTTAGCGACTCCTTTCCAGATTTTTTCTTTTTCGTTTTTATTTTTATTTTTTTATTTTTTTTATAAATAATCCTTTTTTGTGTTTTACTTTTTTTTTGCTTTTTCGTTTAAATAGAGACAAACCAAGAAAAAATATGCCTATAGTGGCAAGGAGAGCTTCTAGCTCCCACCAAAAAAACATAATATACCAGATACCCCAAAACTCCATGCTCCTTTCCGTAATACCACCCAAAAATGTACAAGTCACTGAAAAGTGAAACCTCTAGACGTTATCGTCACTGACAAGTGAAGCCCCTAGACGCCGTCACTGAGAAGTGAAGCCCCTAAACACCGTCACTGACAAGTGAAGCACTTCAATGCTCCCCCGACGAGATCACGCAACATGAAATAAAACTCAGCTGCGTGAAATTGAGCTGATTCTGATGCCAAAATGCAAAGCCCCAAAGCTTCACGGCCAGTTGTAAATCTGGAAATTGTGGTGTGGCAAGCCCCGAGGGCTCGCCTGGTCCAGAAGTTCGTCAATATCCTCCTGAGTAGCCCAGTACTCAGAAGAGAGGGGCTGCTCATGAAGCTGACGCATAACACCAACGAGATGGCCACTGGGGAGATAAATCTCGTCACAGTCCAGTAGGTAGCGCATGTACGGCAGACTTTCATCTTCGACCTCCGTCGTGTAGACAATCAGCGACGCGCCGCGGTGCTCGCTCAGGACCTCACCGAATTCATCCATGCACGGCACATATTCGCGATCAACAGTGCCGAAATGCACGTTGGAAAGACGCGACAGACCACCACGCTGCACTATAATGCTCAGCAAATCGACAGCGGCTTCGCCGACCTCGGGGATGACAACGTCACCCTCTGTGACCCTGAGGTGTGTGATGGACGGACCACAAATACCCATGAGGTACGCCTCCATTTCGATATCGGCAGGAAGACGCACCAAAGCTCGTGCAATTTCGAGCAGGCTGATTGCGAGCTGCTTCACGTGAAGCATCGGAAGCAAGGAGTAACAGGGATCTCTGCCGTGGAAGTGAAGCCACGAATGGCCCATCAGCTCTAGGATCTCGAGCTCTGGGCGTGTCTTTGCCAGCATGTTCCAGAAATCTCCAAAGTTTAGCTGAGCCGAGCGAGCCGGTTTGTATCGAAGCTCACGAAGGCAGCGAGTGCTCGACAGGAGATCGCGCACCCTAGCGAGACTCATGTGACATTGGTCCAAGCAGAGAACACGCAAGTTCGGGGAGTACAGTTTGAGGCCACAGCTAGGCATGTGGCAGAGTCGGAGAACTTCGAGCCGCTCAAGAGTGACACACGGGAGCGAAATGCTCTGTTCGAGATCGCCCTCCATGAAACGACCGATAGCCAGACGCTGGGGATCAACGTAAGGAATATCAGGGCTGTGGAAGTAGTGCCTGCGAAGAATCACACTCAAGTACTTGAGGTTGGTTGATGCAGCGAGAATTCCTTTGTAGACGTCATCACGGACAGGAGTGCCAAAATCGTCGCGACTATAGCCACAGAAAATGAGTTAGCACATGAAAAACGGAAGAGTTGCAGGGGGAGGGGGGTGACTTACATGTACTCGGCGACGTCCAACGTGTTCGTGTCGATGCTCATAAAGGTAAGATGCCTGGCAACATACTCGTGGGTCGTCAGAAGCTTCAGAAAGCGGTCCGATCCGGACGCGGTCAAAGGGCATGTGTGATGGTGGATGTGGACACCGCAATTGCAGGCGGGCATGAACCAGCGGTAGCGAAGAATCTTGCAGATGGAATCAAGCCGGGGGTGCACATGAGCAACAGAGCGGAGTGTATGCGCAACATAGTTGAGCTTATGCTTTGGTGAGTGATCACCGTACACCTCAGCCAGGAAAGACTTGCTGATATCTGGAACGAGCCATTCGAGGATCAAAGTGATGATCTCGCTAGGCAGGTTAAGGAAATTCAGGAACGAAGTCGTTGCCGGCTTGTTTGTAAGCAGCACCGGGTGGACAGGGATACTTTTATTCCGGATACTGAGAAGGGCCAAAGAGTCGTTAGTATGCGTCCAGAGTAAAGGGTAGTAGAAAGATGTGCAGAGAACTCACGTGATGGGCATGATGACTTGATAGAATAATAGCAAGAAACTTAAATGATTAGAAGAATAAAGGCGGATAAATAACTAATGAATAGGAGAGTCCCAGTAACGAGAAAAAGAATGAATGTAAGTAGAAGATGGTTGATCAATTGATCAGTCGGAAAGCAAAGTTGTGCAGAGAAGATGATAGTGAAACTCCGAGTCGTCGATGGCACACCCGGACTGGGAGAACAAAGTAGAAAGGTTTTCTTGAGATGGGGGTGCCGAAGAGAAGAAGAGAAAAAAAAGAGGAAAAGAAATAAAAGGGACTAATCGGCGTCCAGATGAGAATATATACCGACAAAAAAGAAAAAGCTTCATTTGTGTGAGCGGGTTAGGGCAAAGGGTTGAAGTAAGCACCTTCCCCTACACCACTCTCAGCCACAGCCGGTATGACTCTTCCGGGGCATTCTTTCTTCTCCTAACGCTCTCTCCGGCGGGGCGGTATAAAGAGAAGTCCCGGAAAGTAAAAAGAAACGGCAGGTAGGTCACGGGGTTGTGGCGGGGGACTGTGGCGGGAGCCCTGGAACTCGCACAGAATCTGATGGAAATGAAAAGTATCACGGGACTGATGATTGTGGAAGGCTTGGATTGAAATTTCAATGGCTAAAATGTTATTATGGCCAGAAAAGAATTTTCCTGAAGGCTGAGGAATAGGCTATTTGGTTTAATATCATGCTGAAACGTCTTGATATAAGCTTAACTGGAGCCTACAGAGCTAGCCTTGTGTCAAGGCTGCAAAAGGCTGGTTGGCCTGGGATGAGAAAAAAGGATGGATAAACTTGTAGTTAGTTAGAAAGAGATATAGTGTATCAAAACTATAATTAGTCTTTTTTAATCTCAATCCTAGCCCGTCAGGTGTTGTCATTCGGCCCGGCCGGCGCGTCCTGCCGAGGCGACGAATTTGATTAATCTAAAAATCCCGTCCGGCATTAATCATGGACCGGTATAAAAACCTTCATTTACAGTTATTCCATACTCCTCTGGTGTCGCTTGTTTATTTGATGGTTTAGACTCCGAATTCCCTTGTGTAACGATGGTGGCTGGGACCCGGCACGGGATGCGAGGTCACCGAGCCACCACCAATTGCAGCTTAATATGGTTACAATCTTGCCCAAAATATCTCTTCATTGATCCTTTAACTGCAGGTTTCGTTTTGTTTGGAAGATTGTTTCGCCACAATTTCACATCTGCAAAGATTTCAAGTGGCTGTACCGTACCTTGACGCATATAAATCAATGCCTCCATTAATTCCAATTAATCAATTCTACATCTCAGTACACGAAAAACCTCTAAAATGGATGTTAATACCGTTCTTGTTAGCTAACAATGCGTCTCTGTTTCAGTCTCTCCAAATCCATATTATTTCTCTGCAGTTATACTATCCGTACAAGACCTCCCGAAGACACCGACCGACGCCGCTTATAAAAACTTGCAAATTCGCCATAGAAAGCTTTTAATCTTGCGCCAAAAAACATTTCAGGCCATATATTATGCGGGTATCCGGCATATTTAGTTCTTCATCATGACCACGTGCACGGTGGCGTTCTCTCTAAGCCGGTACTTAGTGCCCAGTGTGTTGTGCTCTATGCAAGCCACAACAATAGTTTCAGCATGTGACCTATGCAGCTGTACACAACCTGGTTATCGTTGCCTGTCTTGTTGTCTCTTTTTCTACAGGCACAAGCATGTCATGGCACATCATTGATGAGACTAGAAGACACGTCGCCCGGACTGCCACTCCAAATAAAACACGACAGATTACTCATGCCTGCTGTATTTTTGCAGCTGAGCGCCACGTTGGAGATTATCATGCTCTGGCTGTACCAAAGATATACAGCATGACAACAAGTGTCTCATAATGCGCACCAGAGAGCACTAGAGTGACGTGGAAATTGTGTTGGCTGCTTAGCTGGCCTTCCCGTTTTGAAACTATACCTAGTCTGGTAACTCCTAGCCCGAAATTTATTCCAAGAAGATTTCTTGAGGCCCAATGTGTTGTACAAGACTACGGGAGCGGAAAGTCTGCCTCGGTGGACAGCGTATGAGACAACCCGTGGGCTATCTGAGCGTGATGTGGCTTTTTTACTGTCGTTGCCCTGTCGCCATCCGATGATGGGTTTAGTCATTATTAAGCTGTTGTTGTCAGGCTCGCTCACATATGGTGCTTAATGGACTGATCGACCTCTAAGACCACGCATGTGATAGAACAACGATTTTATCGCAACGGAACAACGCCATGAAAACACCATAGGAATGCACCCTTCCTGTCGGTTAACCTCATCCCTGTGAGGATTCTCAGATTGGGCATTTCGTTTCTTGGTGTTAGGCTTGCATGTGCTAATTATGTATTTGTCAATCACATACTCAAACCGTAACTTGACGTGGGGTATTGCTTAGGCCGATAGGACGGCTAAGCAGACAGCCAACGCGTCAGCCCATGATTTGATATTCTGTCACTTATCCTACACGGGGGTGATATTGTTCACAGTTGTGGCTAATCTACGTTTAAACAGAGCTAATTTAGGTGCATCAATAACGATGGCACGCAGGGAAAGTCAAAAAGGAAAGTTTGAATAGCATGGTATAGATACTTAAAGGCACGCCATAGTAACTCTCAAAGGTGAACGCGGTACTGATATTACTAATCGAAGTACCAGTGATATGACAAAAAGGTCACTAGCGAGATACGCTAGCTAGCAGTGGTGTGTAGCGGGTACATACTTAATACAAATTGGTTCGGAAGACGTCAAGGAATCCAGTTATTACACGTATGTCCTCTTATTTGGAGCCAAGTGTCAACATATTGCCAGGAGGCCCCTTTAGGCCGGGCTCTATAATGTATCTTGATGCCCAAGTTGCAGGACATTATAGGACTTGATGTCAACGAGGCATGCTAAGGAATAAGCAATATCAAGTACTATGAGAGAGTGATAGTACAGATCAACAAGAGCTAGACGCTGCGTCGAACCTAGATCCCATATGCCAAATGATATGCAGGTATAATGGACAGCGCATTAGTGTGCGTAGCTCAACATATACAACATGCATTCCAGACTTATACTGGCCCAGGAACTGTGCTGTAAAATGCGACTGCAGTTGAAGGTAAAAGTGTAATTAATGTACCGTCACTTTCTGAAAATGATTGTATCCGCCCCGCCGTTTGACTCTCTGATAGTTTTACTACCACGTTGTGGACATCTTGGGGCTTTTATTATTTCGGAAAGTCCAGGCTTATAGCACTTGTTTGGTAGCAACGTCAATGGCGATCTAAAACATAGGGCGAACATCCCGGTTAGGTAACGAAAAGCCTTGATGCTACTCATACTAGGCCATGCTGTGCTGTCGAATATGTTTTTTTTTTCAGGGGCCCAATCCTTTCCATTATTTGATTTTATCTTGATGTGTTTGATTAGGATAACATAAGTACATGCATACATACGCTATGCTTATTGTGGAGTCCCAAAAAATATCAACGGGAACAAGTTCAAATCTCAGCGCTTAGAACTTGGAAAAAGCATGGTTGTTTTACAATCCGAGTAGAATATTACGGCCTATAAACACACAACAATGTTTTTCTATAGCAGCACTACAAGCTATGTGCAGGGGTAAAAAGAAAAAAGAAAATATACTTACTAGGACTACACATAACGGAAGGGTTTCTGCAATGTGTTTTTATTTAATAGGGCCCTAATTTCAAGCGTCTATCTAAATGATTTTGTAAGCAACTCTGCCTAGAGAAAACTTTCAACTGTTCTTGTGCTGAGCTATGCTTCCTAGATTTGATTTTGTTGTTTGCGCCAATAACAATAAGCAGGATAATTGAGAAAGAGTAAAGATTATATACTGTATATAGGCAATGATCCTAGAACTGTAACCACAGCTATCAGCCACTAGTAGGTACTTACTTAAGTAAGTCTTAGAGTGTGACAGAACTAGGATCAGGCTGGCCCATTTAAGTTGTAGAAATTATGGGTAGAGGTCAGGCCGAAAACAGGGCTTTGTTTGTGTGTATGATGCATTTGTTCACATGGGGCACTTTGGCAGTGTGTGTTTGGGCGTTTATAATTTATTAGGTCATTGCTAAAGTTCGTTTAAGGCTTTTCAACTGATAGGGCGAAAATGTTTTTCTGTAGAAGTAGCCTACTGCATTTGCAACAGGTCAGAGTTCACTAATGCAATTAATACATGATATAAGCTTTTACTTAATCATAGCCTACTAACCGTGTGCTATACCTTGAAAGGATGAAGCCCTAGAAAAATGCATCAATTATAGTCATTATAAGTGGCTATCTTGAAGTTTCGGTTTGGGCCTGAATATTTGGCCAATCAACTCGAGGCCTGTAGGTGTGTTACATTGTGCCATTACATTATAGATTCACAAAAGAAAAAGCATTCGAAGTACGCATTTGGGTAAAAGGTTAATTCAATTTCAGGCTTGGACACTGTTGCGCAAAAGGACTGCATATCTCGACCCACCACGATACGACTAGTAGTACTAGCATGTGAACTTCGTAACTGATAGCGCTAGTCGTGGGTTCGGGTATAACTGCTACTATATCGTTTCGCACTGGCGTGCTACACAAACTGGTGTGCTTTGCCACGTCAAATACTACTCATGCGGGAAATAAGCTGATAACATAATACAAAGTGTGTATTTCTTAGTGAGGCCAGCTCACAAGGTAAGTACACTAACTAGTGAATGGACAAATAAAAATCACTGAAAGCAGAAAGAGCAAAACATGCGACAAAACAGAGCAGGACAAAATTTCCTGCTGGCCGAAAAGAAAAGTATCAATCTAAAATATGCCGAGAAACCCGCAGATAAAAGACAGCCCAATGAATAGGAAAAGGAAATAGAAAATATATAGGGACAAAAGGAAACCAAAGAAAATCAATATCTAACAAAAAGCCTAAGCCAAGTAAAACAAAAGAAACCAAACTTAGGCATCATGCAAAAACCTAGTCCGAGAAAAAGCAAATTGTAACCAACAATGAAGCACTTCCACGATTTTGATGTATTAATCTTCTGGTATGAAGAGCAAAGAGCAAATAACAAAGGAGAGAAAAGAAAACCATAACGGGCATAAAATTCATAACACATGAATAAAACATATAAGATGTTGGAACAAAGGGTAGAAAACTGTAAAACATAGAGGTCATAACTGACAAAGTGCAGAAAAGAAGTTCATGAGAAAAAGGATCGATAGAAGACATTATTAATGTGTCATAAAACAAAAAGAGGGAAAAAAAAAAGAGAGAAACAAAAGTGTAGAAAGAAGCTGTAAAAGTGACAAGTGACAGTCTGAGAAAACAAACGAAAGAAAAAAAAGCGAAAAACAAATAAATAAAGCAAAAAGAACCACTAGAAGGATCTGGGACAATGACTCTGTGTGACCCAAGCACTGAGAGAACAAGAAAAGAGGAAGTGGCAAATACAAGTATTTTCTTTTTCTTTTTCTTTTTCGAGTACATTTGGATTTGTCTTTGTACCACACCACCATCGACGCTTTGACGCTTTCTTTCCAATCAAATCAACAGACTTGGATGGAGAAAAAAAACGCCCAAAGGCAAAAAAAGAAGAAAAAAGGACGAGGCAAGGTTGTTCAGGTAGTACAGCAAGGGTAAGGTAAGAACCCCCAGCAAGCTGTAAAAATGCAATTGCCGACGACACTCGGAAGAGCAGGCAGGAAATAAAAGAAGGAAGGGAGACAAGAAATAGAGGTGTGTGCTGTGTTACAGGGAAATTACCGTTCCTAGAGTACACAACAGTAACAACGGCAGTCACACAAACGCACACAATTTCCACTTTTCCTTTTTTCTCTTTTCTGAAAGAATTTTTAAATCACGACTGCTCCGTACTCGGCGCCAAAAGCGACCCGATCGTCATCTGGCCCGATCCGCTCTCGGTCGGCGATGTCACACGCGGCCCTACCCCCGGCCCACTCGGCGACACCGCCGCCACACTAGCCGCCACCGACGGCGCTGGCGACGCCATTGACCCGCCCATGGCTGTAGCCGCTGAGACGAGTGACGCGCGGCGCATCGACGACGACGACTCCGGACGAGCCATGCTATGCGGAGCCGGGCTGGGGGCAAAATTCGGAGGCGGCAAAAGACCCGCATGGCCAGCGGGGACGTGGTGCGGGTCAGACGGCCACGCTTCGCTAATGGAGCCCCGGTGGGCGGGCTTCGGGAATTGCATCTGATAACTGTGCGGCGTCGGCGGAAGCAGCTGCTGGCCGACGATGCCACGGTGCGACGAAGACGGCGGCGACCCTTCATCACTCTCGCCATACGAGGCAATTGGCCACTGCTCCTCGTACGAATAGTTGTCAATCTCATCTTCCGAATCGGTCGAGCTAGCAACGCTTTCGTCATCGGCTGCAATGCCGCGGCGCCGGCGCACACCACGCTTCTTGGCGCGCCGCTTGGCTTTCTTGCTGCGGCGCGCAGACTCGGCCTCGGATTTCTTCTTCTGGCACCATTCGTTGTACATGCGGCGCGTCTCCTGCTTGAGGGCATCGCTAAAGCGGGCCATGTCGACGGCGACGATACCGGTGGGGCGCGATTGTGAGGGCCCAGCCGAAAAGATATAAGGAGATGCGGATGCTGATGATGACGCGGCATGGAAGGACGGCGGGAAAGATCCGATTTCGCTTTCCTTGAGCAACAACTCAGGCACTGTGTCGTTAAACTGGTGCAGCATGTAGCCGACATAGTCGCCGACATCCGGCGAGATATCATGATCAACGTACACGGAGCGTGGACGTGGAGCATCGGGAAACAGAATCTTGTAGATATCATACCACTGCTCCTCGACATTCTTCTTCTGATCGACACGACCGCGCAGCTTCTTGAGCTGGTCTTCAGTGACGCCGCGCGGCTTCATGTACTCCTTCTTACTGCAATTCTGCGCGCGCACATGATCCTGTAGCTCATCCTCATCGTCAAACTCGTCCATGCACAGCGGACAAAACGCCGGCCGCCGATGGTGCCGCGTAATGTGCTGCTTGACATAGCTAATCTTTGTCAGCAGGAACTCGCGACACTCGCGCGAACCAATCGGATCGTGCCGGTAAAAGGGACAAGCAAGCCCGTGGCCGCGTGCTTTGACGTCGGGTCGCTTGCTGTTGGCTGGGCCGCCGGGTTTGGAAGCTTTACTGCGCTTCTTGGCGGGCGGCGCTTCGTCGTCGTCTTCGTCATCGTTATCGTTGAGGTCGTCTTGCGGGCTGGGCCGCTTGCGCTTTGGTGGGCTGGAAGTGAGGGGTGTACGGCCAGTTCCTTTTTCAGTGGCGATTGAGCGATTGCCAGAGTTGGTCGCGCTAGTAGAGTTGCTTGGCTTGTTGTTTTGAGAAGTCGAGTTGCTAGATTTTCCAGTGTTGGTGTTGTTGGTTTTATTGCTCTTGCTATCACTGCTGTTGTTGGCGCTTTTTGTTGCGGGGGCCGAGCCTGCCGGAGCAACTTTGACCCTTTGATCAGTCTTTTGCTGAAGCGGTCCATTCTTGCGGGCGAGACGAGACTTGGGTGTTGAACCACTCCGGCCTACGCGCTGGGCTTTGGCATTCGGCGATGTTTTTGGCAGTGCCAGAGGCGTTCCCGGAGGCAACGAGGGTGAGCGCTTCGGACAAGGAAATTTCGAGTCAGGGCCAATGATGCTTGAGTCTTGACCCAAGGCATTGCGGCGGGGCTCTGGTGGTTCTTCGGTCTTTGGCAAGGTACTGGGTGGCAGTTTATGGAGGGAACGCGGAGAACGAGGTCCAGGGTCTTTGCCGAAGCTTGCCGTGGCAGGCTGAAAATCGCGTGGCGTGGTGCCAGGCGAGTACTGCCCCGAGCGTGGAGCAGAATTCCTCAGAGCACCAACAGCTTCGGTGGCAAGAGAAATGTTTTCCTTGTTTTCATGGTACGATCCGCCCTTCCAGCACGAGACTACGGCATCAGCCATTGCGTGTAGGGCACGGGAGCCTTTTTACAATGGTTGCCCGCTATGGCTGCAGACGAAACGAAATAGGAATATAGACCTGAAGAAAGCAAGCGGGCGGCAAATGTGGTGGTACTCGAGAATGTGCAAAGGGAGTGGAGGGGCTCAAAGCGAGCGAGAAAGTTCAGTGCAGTTCGCCGTTGGTGTAGGAACAGAGCGGGCTAGGTGGCGAAAGAAAAACAAAGAAAAGATAAGACAAAGAGCAGAGCAGAAAGAGAGCCAAACGAAAAAGAAAAAAAAAAGGGAAGAAGGTATAGACTAAGTACAGAGTTAAAAGGGAAACAATGACTATGGCGGAGCGAGATCTGCCCTTGGTTCTATCGTGCCGATTCGAGAAAGATGGGGAAAAGAAGCAAACAAGGCAGAGAGAAGCGTCACCGGAGCAAGCGGGGCTTTTCTGCTCAATACAGGTAGAATTTCAGAATTATGCACAGCCAAAAGGCGTCTCAAGAATCTGACAGTCCGTGTGGATATGATGTACCAAGAGAAGAAAGAAAGAAAGAAAGAACAAAGGACAAGGTAAATGCAAATCAATGCAACGAACAGTGCAGCCGAGATGATGTGATATCAGATCAAGTCAGCCCAGTCCTGCAAATCAGCACTATCGGATGGGCTGCGGTCGGGGTGACGGAGCGATACTTGGAAATTGAAAGTCACCAGTGTGTAGAGGGCCAGCTTGTCGATTGGTTGGACGTTGAAGTTTGCCGAGCAGGGGTTTGGCAAGTTCAGCGGCTGCCTGGCGGAGGAGAGTAAGTGATTTTGTTGCTGTTTCGGATTCAATATAAATTTGGTTTTGGGAGAAGAGAGCGAGCGAAGCTTAGTGGCTGGAAATGAGAGAAAGGTTTTGCCTTTCTGACTTAATATGGCAACGTTAGAGGAGAAAAGGAACAAAGAGAGGCTAAAACAAACCCCAAAGGAACAATGAGTGGCAAAAACAGGCGCAGAGAGATAAGTGACAGCAAGCAGGGAGGGCACCAGTCGGATAGAGACGAGGCGGTAGAAGGAATGTAAAGTAACTGAAGGAAGAGGGAGGTTCTAGGTAGAAGAAGTTGTAGATAGAAGAAGCTGGCAAGTTGGAAGAATAAGAAACAAAAAGAGTGCCACCAACTGGAGTGAGAAAAGAAGAAAGCGTACGAAAAAAAAAAGAAATATAAAAAAAATAAATATAAAAAAATAAATACAAAAAAGAAAAAATAAACAAAAAAAAAGAATAAAAAATAAATAGATGAATAAATTCAAAAGCCAAGTACAGCTGTGTTACTGCTGCAACTGCAACAGCAACTGCCTAATACTGCAAGCTGTGCACTGCGCTGAGTCTAGAGCCACCAGTCAGACTGTCCCACAACGCAAGCAGTGAGAATAGGCTTTTTTTTTGTTTGGTGTTGTTGCTGTGTTGGTGATGTAGGAAAGGGTGATCCGGGATAATAGGCCCTCTGCTTGCACACGGATCTGGAGAAAACGGCAAGGTGGGAGTCGGTTCCAGCTCTAGCCAACAGAGAAAAAGGTAGATTTTGAAATTGAAACAGTAACCTATTTAGTTTGAAGGGCAGTTTTCTTCGTTGGTTGGTAGACTGTGTGCTGTCTTTTCCGAGAGTCTTATGTTTCCTTTTTTTCTTTCTTCTTTTTCTTATGTGTGCATCCGTTTATTTTTTATTTTTATTTTTTTTTACTTTTCTTGGGCTCTTGACTCTCCGAACAAGGGCAAAAAAATATATATATAAAAAGGAATCGTTTTGTTCTTGACGTTGTGCAAAGAACGCGTACGTCCAGTGAGTGAAATGAACTGTTTAGGAAAGCCAGGTGCTGGTTTAAAGTAGGCAATTTGGGTAGAAGCATAAAAAAAAGTCGTGGATTTGTGCTAACCAGAATGAAAATAATAAGAAAAGGTCCAAGGGCTTTTTAGACGAGAGGCTTTATAAAAGGGAAAAGATCGAGAGAAAAGCGAGAGCCTGTTATTGATAGCCCAACTCAGATACACCTTGTTCCAGTATATATACTTGCTAGCGTTTAATAGGGCTTTTAATAAGGCTTTTAATAGATCTATATATGCCCTTTGGGCATCAAGTTAAATGGGTCTTTTTCCCTTGTAGTATTAATATTCCTGTAGTCATCCCCTTCTGTGTTTTTTGCTGTATTCCTCTCTTCTTCATCTTCTAACCGCTTAGGAATTCTCATTTGAGGTGACAATGCCCATAAACAATACAACCAACCCGAAAAGCAAAGTATTCATGCTGCTAATGAACAAGGATAGTGCCTGTACTCATCATTAGGCAAGACTTTTTTTTGTCTCTCTTCCTTTCTGTTTTGTTTATTCTTTTATCCCTTTATAGCAGATGCTCTTTCTTTTACCTGCTTTCTTTTCTTTGTTTTCTTTTTGCCCCGTTTAACGTTCCTGGCTCTGTCGGTCAAGAAACATATACAGCATCCCTGTCTTACCAAGACAAAACTCATCATCCGTTCATACTTAAATGCCGCTACTATCCATTTTTTCTGGTCCTTATCCCTCTTCTTTTTTTTTTTTCTTTTTCTTTTTTCTTTTTATTTTTTATTTTTTTTTATTTTTTTTTCTATCTCCTTCGTTTTTTTTCTCTCCTTTGTTTTTCTTTGTCTCGTTTCATTGAACATGGCAAATATCACTTCTAGCACCTTCTCTACTACTTCTTTTTCGTTCTATTCTCCTGTTTCGGGCCCGTTTACCAAGGCTCTGGGAACCCATTTTCGTCCCTTCTTTTTCCCCTCCCCCGTTCCGTCTTCCGTCTTCTGTCTTTTTATTTTTCATTTTTATTTCATTTTCCACTTTCCCTCATCTATTTCGCTGTTCTGCAGTACATCCTTTTTACTAGTCTCTTCCCCCCCCCCCCCCCCCCC